>WAAD01011655.1:47258-117010 GCA_013389945.1 Fregata magnificens
TGCCTCCCGGTGTCTCCAGCCGCCGTGGTGCACGTGGGAGCTGGGGCCCGAGAAGGGGACCGCATCCTCGGTGCTTGCCTGCCATTTTCTGTTCCCTTTCGTGCTTTTACCTCCCGAGCAGTGAAACGGGCTGTGACGATTCGCTAGGGCCGCACCAAAAGAGGTGTGACCAGCAGGTCGAGGGCGGTCATTCTCCCCCTCTACTCCGCTCTCGTGAGGCCCCACCTGGAGTGCTGCGTCCAGCTCTGGGGCCCCAACATAAGAAGGACGTGGTCCTGTTGGAGCGGGTCCAGAGGAGGGCCACAAAGATGATCCGAGGGCTGGAAAACCTCTCCTATGAAGACAGGCTGAGAGAGTTGGGGTTGTTCAACCTGGAGAAGAGAAGGCTCCAGGGAGGCCTTATTGTGGCCTTCCAGTACTTAAAGGGGGCCTACAGGAAAGCTGGAGAGGGACTTTTTACAAGGGCACATAGTGATAGGACAAGGGGTAATGGCTTTAAACTGAAAGGGGGTAGATTTAAATTTGATGTAAGGAAGGGATTCTTCACTATGAGTGCGGTGAGGCACTGGAACAGGTTGCCCAGAGAAGTGGTTGATGCCCCATCCCTGGAACCGTTCAAGGCCAGGCTGGATGGGGCTGTGAGCAACTGGTCTAGTGGAAGGTGTCCTGGCCCATGGCAGGGGGGTTGGAACTAGGTGAACTTTAAGGCCCCTTCCAACCCAAACCATTCTATGATTCTGTGATTCCAAATAGGCTCAAACAGGCCACTCTTCCTGAAAACACTTCCTAGACCTGAATGTTTGCCCTGTTCCAAAAACTTAGGTAGCTGGGAAGAATAAAGAGTAAAATCAAAGTAAGTTCACTGATTTTTTTTCAACTCCTTTAATTTATTTCTAAAACTTGCATATAAGTTCTTTTAAGCAGTAAGTGGTAGTGTAAAAGCAGGCCCTACGCTAAACGCGCAGTCTTGGAACACAGACCAGTATTTTATTGGTGTCTTGGGCTTTTTGAACGTGAAACATCCCCTTTACAGCCTCTGAAGAGCCAAAGTTTGTCACAGCTGATGGAAGGAAGGATGTTTGTACCTTAGCACAATCTGCCAGCTTTCCTGCAGCTTTAAAAAAGTAGAAGAAATGATATCCTACTTTTCTGTAACTATTTCAACAATGTAATTGTTCTCTGGAGGGATATTTTTTTCCCCCACTGTATTTCTGCTGAACAATGATACATCCAGTATCCAACTGTATAATCTGTGTAATTTCTGTATATGTAACTAGCTCTGTTGTCGTTGCCAGCCAGGTTTGGTTTCTGGTCATTCCAGACTAATGCCAAGTGTATCCAGCGAAGTTAGATTTGCTCCTGGGAATGAATGCTGCAACGTCATGTTTCAAAAATCATATCTGGGCCGCTCAGTCACATGTGTTTTCATGCTCTTCTATTTGCGTGATTCAGTAATTGATAGATACAGCTCTGATTCATCCCGACAAGGTATTTTCAAAGAAAAAAAAAATCACAGCAAACCATTAAAATGATTTATTACTTTTTTTTAGAGAGACCAATAAAACCAAGTTGTCCATTTCAAAAACATGCTTTAAAAAGCTGAATCAGCATTGTTTGATCTACTAAAGCAAAACAATGAGGTTAATGGTCTTAAAATGCAAAAAGGAAAAGGATGCAGAAGTCTTAAGTAAGTTACACATTTTGAAAGTATGTAGGATTCACTTGCATTAGAAAATACACACAGTATTTCTGTGCATGTGTCAGCTGTTTCCCATAGGCAAAGGTTCAGAGCTTGTAATGGTATTCCCGCACAACTGTAAGTTGCAGTGGCCAACATGCTTATAAATTGGTAATGAAATACAAAGTAATCCAAGAAAGAAAAGGTAGCAAGCAATATACAGTATATATTCCAATACTGGCACATTCAAGTGATGGAAATCGCTGGAGTCTCTCATTTCAGCTCATTTGTATCTTCATTGTTACGTTAGAAACCATTCACATGATTTTATTCTTAAAAATCCTCTGTTTCTTTGACAAAGCCAATAAAAGAAACTTCTTGCTCTACGTTTTCTTGCCCAGAACACTCTAAGCATTGGAAGTGTCTGTTAATATGTTTTACATAACCTTGAAATAAGCCTGTTTCTAAAATTTCACTCAATGCATAAACCATCTATCAGTAACTAAAATTGTTTTAATTTTATGAAGGGAAAATAAATATTTGGCCTGTAGACTGAAACACTCCTATTTTTCCGCTAGGATTAATTCGTCTAAATATTACAAATGACATTAGGCACTGCTGGTTGCAGTTCTCAAAAATAGTTTGTGAGTACTAGTATTGGCTTTGTTGATAACTACAGGCACATTATGAGATTGCAGTGCACTCTAAGAAGGAGCAATTAGCAAGGTCTCCAGTCCAGGAAAATGCAGCTGCTGTACCAAGGACACCATCTGAAGGAATACCTGAGCTAAAAGGAAACATACTTTTCTACGGCTATTTTCTGCAGGGCACAAAACATACTAATGACCTTCTCGGCAAGATCCCTGGCCCTGCAGGCAGTAGGGGCTGGCTGTGACAGAGCTGCATGGGGAATGCAGTTTCTAATTGCCACATGAGGCATCCTGTTCAAACTTCTGTGAGCTACTGCTGCCTAACCTTGTACGTGTGATTCTGCTTTGGAGCAGGAGCAAAACCGTGTCCTGACAGAAGCAGATGTCTACATCCCAATGATGTTCTGTTGAAGCTGTTCTGTTTTGCCTGTAGGTCCCAGGCTGGGAGAAAGGCAAAACAGTGGGGAACTTTTGGGGGAAATTGTCTGATCTGACTACTTGGAACTATGGCCAAAGACACCTCTTGGATGTCTTGGTCTCAGGAGGTGGGAAACCCTTCTTCTGTCTGAGCCCCAGGAGAGCCTCTACCCCAGGTGCTCCTTGCCTTGAACAGTGCTTGCTTTTCTGCTGGTGTGACAGTGTCGTGTTGCAGGGGAGCGCTTTAATCCGGGAGGATGCACATATGAGCCCCTCCTGAGCTCTTCCACCAAAGCCTGTCTGCTCTGTATGTCTCCCAGGCGTGAAGCAGAAATTGGGGCTGTACCCCGCGGGCATCCCATCTCCCTGCTGGCCACATGTAAAGGGCTTTGGCTGGAGGGCAGGAGACAAGCCCCCCCTTGTGACTCCCCATGGGGAAGGTGCACGCACAGTTCGAAAGTCTGCTCCAAATCGAGTAGGAGTTGAACGCCAGGCTTCTTCCTGATTACCCTACACAATGCTAGAGCAGTTCTGGTTTTTTTTTCTTTTTTGGTGAGGAAAAGTTGATTTCAGAAAGGGGTCTCACAGGTGGGAATCCTGAGTGGAATTAGTTATGTGGCCTGAACTATCTCTGAGGATGGGGATGAAGACCCAGGTCTTCTCCTGAGCATTTTCTGCTAATAAAGTGAGGGCTGCTGGCTGGCTCCTGTGAGACCACATGGCCTGTAACCCATGAGACGGAAAACCTGACTGAATTCAGGCTGCGGTTAGCAGTAGTCAGGAGGACACCCAGAAAAAAGGCATTGCTGTTGAACCAGCTTGAAGCACCTTTGGGGGAGAATGAAGCCCCTGTGACCCTATGGATGATCCATGTGCTCACCACATTTTAGCACTAGAATTGTAAATGCTACAGCCCTCATTCAAGGCAACATTTCCACTAACAGCCAGGGCAAATAAGTGAGGACTCTCCTATTGCTGAGACAGACTAGTGTGCATTGGGGCATCTCCATGGAACGGCCAGGCAGCGCTTTACTACTACTGTCCTGGGTAACAGTGCGGTCTCCATCCTCTTCTCCACATGCCCTCTAATTTGTCCTCGCCTCTTGTGGACCTGTATACGCAATCACAGAACTAAGCTGATTTCAATGGGTTTTGAGCTCTGCTTGTGCAGTGGGCAGGGAAACGAGTAAAAGATGGAGAATTCTGATTTAATAACCTACAGAGTCATCTCTCCTGTGCACATCTCGGAAGAGTTTGGCAAAACTGACTGAAGTACTGGGAAAATGTTTCACTATCAGAAATAATGAAAAGCAGATACAATTTCTGTCTATCATCAAGCTTGTAAGCACTAGCTAAAAAGTGTTTTCCACCATCTTAAAATATGAGAAACCTGGAATATGTTTCTTTACCGTACCGCATGCTTCCACAAAGAATCTTCTTTTTCCTCTCAAAAATGCAAGTCTTTTGTGGGTTCCTAAGCTGAGTGTTTATAAAAAAGATTATTATAAGATTTTAATTTATTTTTTTAAGATTGAGCTATACCACTTTCAGAGACCAAATGCTGTTCTAAGATGCGCTACTGTGCCCCCCCTGGTTTCAGTAGGGTTGCTTCATTTTGCCCGAGAACAATTTGATAAAGATCTAGCTGTGCTCTCTCATTTTCTTCCTTGTGATGGAGGAACAGAACCATAACATTAGTCAGCAGTTTCTGAATTTTGACCCACAATAGCAAAGATACCGAAAGACAGGAGAAATAGATGGAGGCAATTACAAACAGTCAGTTGATTGATGGTTGACATTGTTAGAGCTTCAGCTGTATGTCAGGTTGCGGTGGTGCTGAATCCCCATCCCTGCCCGGTGGGTGTTGCCATGGGCAACAGCGCACTGAAGCCAATAAAAAGGAGAGGAAATGAGGGGAGACTCAACCTTGGGGGGAGCTGTAGGGTATGCGCTATAAATTGTGTTATACTTAGCAATATACAATATCAAAATTCAGGAAAGCTGTGTGTACCTGCCAGCAGTACTATGTCAGTTCCTAGTATCTCTTTCTCCCATAAAGTACGTGCTACAAGTTTTGTATGGCTTGCTGCTTAATATCTTGCGTCTGTCTTTATTCAGGGAAGAAAGAAGTGGTAAAATAATAGCAGAAACATTTCCATTTGGTGCATGTATTCACTGCTGTGCAGTCTGCATTTCTGCTTCTTTCTGCTAGGGAAAGTGACGTGGTTCAGTTGCATACTAACAGATTGGCTTGCAACAGGACTGAAATTTCCAGCTATTCTCCTATACACGATTAGTAGCACAGAGAGTTTTTGTTTTGTTGTGTTTTTTTAAAGAAGTGATCAGCAGATTTGTTGTTTCTGTTTGATTGTCAGACAGATGTAGTCAGCTTTTCAAAGGTGCTAACGACTCACTTTCCTTAGAAAGGAGGAAAGCTCTTTTTAGCATCTGGTCAGCTGGGCCAGGTTCTGATTTCCATGAAGTTGGTGCCAGTTCAAGGTAATTCCACTGAAGTAAATGGAATTTGGCACAGGTGTAAAACTAACTGTATTTTCTGCTGCCAGACAATCCTATATTTAGAATCCCATTTTTCATGGAATACAAAGGCTTTTTTTCCCTATGAATGGGAACTCGCAAGCACTGCAACATGACTCCACTTGTGTCCAGTCATGCAGTAGAGAAAGCACCCTCAAATCATAGATCAGTTTCACTACACTAGTGATCTTTGCACTAATGGAAAGAGACCAACTTTCAGGTAATACTAGTATCATCACGCAGAACTAGACACGATTGGTTTTGTAACCTATCATGTTTGATTAGATTTTTATGAACACCTCTACCACAGACGTGTGAGCCTTGACTAGCGCTGTGCTAGCTGTAATAACAGCATCTCAAATTGTACTGAAAGAACTGCAAGAGAAGTAAGAGGTAGTCAGTCCAGTGTGATGATATTCTTCCTCTCCACCATTTCAAAATATTAATTTCAACTGGAAATTATACTAGAAAGGCTTATCTGTGGTCCACTTTTCAATGTAATATAAACCTGAAGCACAAGCCAGCAGATTTCCTTTTTTATTTGTACTTTTATTTTCATTAAAGCCCATTAATCTTTTCCTTAGGGGACAGTTATTCAAAAAAAAAAAAAAAAAGACTGTGTTAAACGAGCATTTTTTAAAAGGAAAAAAAACCCCTCTAGAATTACCATGCAATATTTTGCCTTTATGCAAACTTCCCCTTGCTGAGAAATTTACTGCATTGTTAACATGAATTTCTCAGGGAAGCAGGGACAGGTTGGTGTTTTTAAAGATAATAAAGTTTGTTTTTAAATGTAGCAAAGGTAGGCAATTCTAAAGGCCCTGATCAATCACTAAGAAGCTTTGTTGTAAAAAAATACTTCTTTAGAATACAAAGCAGGCTTTTCAGAACATTCAGGCATAAAAGAGGAGGGAAGAGTGAGAAAGGAACATCACAAAAGCAGGCATAATTGATTCATACATGTACTGAAGAGATGCGAAACAACAATGTAATTACATACTGTTCTGTTTTCCTGCAGCTCCTTGCATATGAATTGACCAGCTTGCATCCCAGTTCTGCTCTGTATTATTAATTTTATTAAGCTGTAAGTTCTTATATTTCAGTCTGTTGTCAGCTTTACAGATTTTTACAGCAGCACTTGAAACGTAGTGGAGCTGAATGAATGCCTCTTGTGCTAAGTCTTCTGTGTCACTCCAGATACCAGCGCAATCTCACCGCAGGCCTTCCTTTCAGTCCCACTAAGCCTCCCAGTAAAAGCAAACTATGCTGCCATCAAGATAATATCCAATCAATTAAGCATGTCTGCAAAAGCATTTCTTAAAAAAAATGGTGGGCCTAAGCTTACGAAAGCCTTTCAGACAGCTCTTACCGTAAAGCGACACTGACATTTGCAGGCTTAATTTATGTCTTTGAGAGACATGGTAAAGCTAGAGGAAAAGGAGGATGAGGATGCTGCCTGAGAAGGAAGTCTTTTTTGGTGCAGCTCCTCCCATTTACCTCTATTTACTGCCACGGAGTCCAGCATAGGCTTCAGTTTCACATTCAGCTTCACTAGACACTGGAAGAAGATTAAAAAGAAAAGAGGGTGAGAGAAAAAATTCTGACAGTATTTCCACTCCTCTGATGGACAGTCCAGGGAGTAACAGGGTTTAGAGTTTAATATGCACCATGCCCCCACCCTCCTCGCCCCCAGCTGTAAATTCCTATGTAGGTAAAGCTTCTTGTTCCCATTGACATCTCTTTATCATCTTACTTGTTTTACTGGAGGCTTTAAGCCACCAGAAATGCCAAAAAAGCACATAAGGTGACAGAATTGCTGCTCAACTAGTTTAGCTTTAAACTTAAAGAGAGTCCTTTTGAGGCATCCCCCAGGTGCCTGAGGCTATCTGGTTGCTGGCATCTATGAGCAGGAGGTCCACTGGTTGGATGACAAGTGGGACAAAGCTGGAATAGCCTTCACATTCTCCCTAGTGCTAGATTCTTATTTCCTATAGATGAGTAAACCACAACTGTACTGTGCTTTCCAAAGCTGGCAAAAAATCCTTTTCTGTGTGCTCAAAATAAACAAACAAACAAAAGTTTTCTTTTTAGATTGCACTGAAATAACCTCTTTTCTACATATCCAGTCCAAAGCTCACAGAAGCCAGTAAGAATCTTTTATCTGCTTTCAGTTGGCTTTGAATCAGCCCCCAAATGATATAATCCCTGCACACCTTTGCCAGATGTTTATTTTACCTTCCACTTTAGTATCAAATACTGTCATGGTTTAATCCCAGCCAGCAACTAAGCACCACACAGCTGCTGATTGGAAAGACCACCAGTGCTTCACTTGGTTTCGTCCCTACATTAAAGAGAGACAGAACCTCACTAACAGCAGCACCTGGATGTGAAGAAAGGGTTAACCAGTTACCTCCAAAGCAGTCATGTAATGTGCTCTTTCAGGACAGAGGAGTATTATTGTTTTGCAGCTTTTTTGATTAGCAAGAAGTGGGTTTTGCTGAGAGTTGGGTATCATGCTTTCTGTGATAGCATGGAAGGTACATATTTGTCATTTGAAATAAAGGGTTGGTGCAAGGAAAAAAAATAATGATAGCGAAGACGGCAAAAGTTGTTTTTCTAAAAGTGCAGAAAATTATTAAGGAAAAGAAAGGGGAAGCAGGTACCTTTGCAGTTGATCGTTATTTGCTTTAAATAGCGGGTTTAACAGCAACCACTTTAAATGGTCCCCAGAGCCCAGACACCACTAAAGAACTGGATTTTTTTTATAGCTAGTCTGCAAGCCATGGGAGCTTGGTTAGCTACTGAAGTAAGTCTTGGTAGATTTTAATTGAGCTATTATATGATAATTAAGGGTTAATGACCTGATTTTAAGATGTGCTGAAAACTTGCAATTTCAGTTGACTTCAGTAGGAAATATGAATGCTCAGCACTTCTGAAAAATCACGCCATGAGTAAGTAGCTGATTTGTGTGGAACTTGAAGCAAATCCACTTGGAATTATTTCCTTTAGAATATGGCACAGACTGGGCAGATAATTTTGCAACCTTGAGCCTGGGGTAAGAGGCAGAATTTACTGCAGTCGCTGCCACATATAGTATTGCTGACTAGTGACGGTCATTCATTTGATAGAATGGACGTGGATTTATAACATTTCCATCGCCGTGCCTCAGAGCTCCCCATTTTTAGCTCTTTATTTCAGACCATTGTGTATTCCTCAAACCTGATTTGGCAGAGTCCAAAACAGAGGGGCATTAATACATCATAAACACCTGAAAATACCTGAAAAGCTCACTGCTGTTATCATTAGCACCTGCATTACCACTGCCAACTCAGTGTCTAGAGGTAGCGCATCAGATATTCAACTCTTGACAGCAACTTATCAGATCCTGTCTTTGCAAAGCCAGTATCCATCCACTGGCAGTTAAGCTTGCTGGTATTTCTTAATTCTTGAAAAAGTTTTCGTGAAGCATTTTTCCAATATACAACTTAGATTTAAAAAACAAAAATAGTCAGTGTTTAAAAATCAGTGTGTTTCAAACATCTCTAAGCACAAAGACGTCATTCTGCACTCACACCCGGTCAGCCCCAGGATCTGTAAGCACAAAATGCAGTACAGTCTGTTCCTGTCATAAATGCTACACGAGCAACCTATACCTGCTACAGGGAACGTAGAGAAGGAGCTCATTGGGACAGTGGCCTTTGTCTGAGTGTGGCTGTGCAGCCCTAGGCTATGTCTGTGTCCTTTCTGTACTGTTTTTTTGCCAAGACTGACCACAAGACCGTGATGTTTTCAATCCTAGTGCCAGGGAGCAAATGTGGAGGTCTGGGCATGACCTACTGCTGTGCCCATCCCTCCAGGCCTAGGCAGATGCCACGCTTTCATGGTAGGAGACAGCCCTCTCACATACAGTGCCAGGAGGATTGTGAGTGCTTGAGCTGCTTTGATCAATTAGCTTTGCATCGACTACAGCAGAGACCAGAAGCCCAAGTAGATCGGGAATGGATTCAAGAAGCACCCACACAGTTCTACAGTAATCACTGTGTCTTATGAGCTGTAAACACATTTTACATCCAAAAGTAAATACATATATTTCTCAGAAATATATACCTAAGTGCATATTACAGAGTCTAATAACTCAGGTGCAACAGAGCTTACCAGATAAATAACAAGAATGGTTAACTAATAACATTAACTTTGATGAAATAAATTAAAAGAAATATTTAAGAAAGAATAAACCATGTCTTTAACATTCAGTTTTACCATAGCACAAGCAATTAATTCTGTGGAATACTTACAAAAAATATAGTGTAATTTTAAGAAACTTTATTTTGTTACACATTAATTTAGATTAGGAATACTCGACAGTGCAGATTTTGCACTTGGTCTATAAAATGTCTTTATTCAGACATTGATTTGATGTTTAAACCACTGCTTCTGTATTTAGTGTCCTTTCACTCTTTCATTCTGATCTAGTCTTTTAATTAAACCAACTACTATAATTCCTATGGAAATTAGCTTTTATTTATTTTTTTCCAGCTACTAAAGCATTTCAGTAGGACTTTTCTGATACAAAGTACACAAATTGGATTTTATTTCTGCTTGAGATGTAATTAAAAACTCATTTGATTACTATATATCTGGCCCTGTTTTAATTATTAAACTCCAGTAATCAATTTTATTTTATGAAGCTTCTGGGAAATTATCTCAAAAGCAACACATTTCTCTCCCTTCTGGCAGGCTCTCGACCATTTACTGAATTACATTCATAGCACCTGTTCCTGATCCGGATTAAACCACCAACTTATTCCCAAAGCTATTTAAGGTTATTTGGCTGTAGTCTAGTCAGGGTTTTCTACCTCCTGGCTGTGCTTTTTACGTTCCATTTTATTGCATGAAAACCCCTTGATGTACTGCTCCTCCATGCTGCTATTTTTGATGCCTCTTACAAACAGCTTTGCTAGTGATCTGTCTAATGTGGTATCCAGCTTCTTAATGCTCAATTTATTATTTGCTTTAGTATGAAGAGGCTTGGTCATCAACAGCTGTCTGACATGGGATACCACCACATAAACTCATAGCTCCAGAAATGCCCTTTTTCCTTGTCCCTCCTTGGTGCAGCAGGTGGGCTGCAAGCTGAGGGGCAGCCAGCCAGGCACGGAGAGGGGTGAGGGAACCCCTGCCTGGGGGAGTTCCCATCTCTCCGCCTGGGACCTCGATGCCCACTTGCAGTCCTTCCACTGCAATGCAGCTGCCTTGCTACACAGCAATAGGTACAGGATTGGTGACCCTTCCCATTTTATCCCCTTTGCTGTAAAAGCTGTTCTTAATCACAGAGTGATAAAGCTTGCTGGAAGAGCAGTCATGCTGGCAGCTGTGTGCTCCGGCATTAGGAAAAGCCAGAGAGGTTTGGAGTTCCCTTCTGCATATATGTATTACCTCAGATGTGTGACTAAGCTGTTTCTCGGAAAGTTACTGTATAGCACTGACTGTTTCTTATCACCTTCAATAACTTAGATATCTTTTGTGATTATGTCCTGCTCTGCCCACAGCATACTTTCACAAGGTATAGTTCCTCTTACACATAAGCTCCTTCAGTACAAGAAAAGGTTAAAGGCACTTCAGCAATGCATTGTGTGCACCAAGGAGAGGGGCAGAGCTGCCTGAAGGAAGAGCTCAAAAAGGGGAGAGTGTGAGATAAAGGAAGCTATTTATGGGAGAAGATAGGGACGGGAGAGTGGTTTTTCTTGGGTATAGAGGTGTATTTCTTAGGTATATTTTGCTAGATAAAGCATAGAAAATGCAGACATAGTAGAAGTAGCAACAAACCCGTTTGGGGAGAGGGTGATGGGTAGCAGTGGAGGCATTTGTTGGTAGATCTACCTCCTGGGTTGAAGGGTGGTGGTGGGGGAGAGGACTTCATCTGCTACGTCACCTTCATCTCTGGGAAAGGATGTTATCTGAAGCAGCCAAGCTGCAGCACAGATGTGGCCAGAATCTAAACTATTCCTAAAGCAAATACAACATTTTGTTGTATTCTAAGACTAATACCAATTCCTTTTAAAGATGAGCATGGTATGCCCTAACTTACAAATGCTGCAGGACCTCCAGAGTATATACTTTTCTTTTTTTTTTTTTCCTCCCCACCCCGCACCCCCACCCCCCCCAGAGATTCTCATCCAAATATTGACCAATCCTGACCTTGCTTAACTTACGAGCTTTGACAAGCTTACGGAAGTATGGTTGCGGGTCTAATATTTGTAAAGTGAGTTTATGGAATAAGACCATATAAATTCATTTTTATGACTGAGCACATATCAAAAAGTTATAGGTCTCAGTGTTCACTCTACTTTGGAACCCAGTGGTTTCTAATGAATCACTTTTATTATGTAGGCAGTTTCTGAGTTGGAAGGGAGGATTAGTGACCGAGAAGCCATAGGGATAAATTCAGACCTGGTATAAGCATATGAAGCATTGCTAAGTCAAGAGAGTCGTGACCAGTTACAGCAAAGCTGAATTGGACTCCTGAATTTTGCTGAAGCGGCTTTCACGTGAGAATACATAGGCCAAAGGTGAGCCATCTATCTGAAAGTCCTTGAACTTCAGATTAGTTCAGATAAAAGGGAACCTGTAGTGCAGTCATCCACAGATTTGGTCTTCATAATAAAATACTTGGTGGAAGTTGTTTTGAAAAACCAAAAGGATTTCTGTATATATGCCCATGTACTAAAACCAAAAAGACTGCTAAAATTCTACCTTCTATAGGTAGAATACAGAATATAAAGCGATACAGAGAAGGTATAGGGATTAACTTCTATGAGTTTTTGACTGTGTGCGTATATGAATTAATTATTTGCCCTACTGATTCACGGCAATATTTAATCATCAAGGTCCAGAAAAAATTACTGTATTTGGGAGGAGACTGAGTTCATGGGGGAAAAAAAAAAAATCACTGCAGTCTCCTCATGGTTGAAGGAGGGTTTGTTTATTCCTTCTAGGGCCTACTGGGGAGGGGTCCAGATTGTCAACTACATAATGCATCAGTGCATTACTTTTGTATTTCTGCCAGGGAATTTTTTTCTGATGCCTAAAAATGTAATTAGATGAAATGAATAAACTGCTAACCTCCCTGATAGAAAACAGGGGTTTCTTTTATCTTCTCTACAGAAATTGTTAGTAGTGTGGAAGGAAGCTAATTGTGACTGGAAAGGGATCTAATACATGCACAAGTGTTCAGCTCTTCTGCTGTGACTTAGCATTATGTTTCTTTCTGGTGATGGTACACTAGCAAGAATAATGCTGCACTCCTTTGTAAGTAAACATGCATACTATAGAGGGATGATTATAAAGCAAGATTCTCCACTGGTAAAATGTGCCAGGTACTTCCAGGAGGGAAATATGTACAGAGCTCCTGGTAGCCAAACATGCTCTGACCAATCAAGCGTGCAAGGCTGCCAAAGTGAAAGAGTAATACTGAAGGACTGGGTACCTACTGAAGTAGCTCAACTGATGTGTTGCTATAGTTGCAAATGATTCATCTGTTCGTAATAATTTCATGAAACCAAGGCTTTGCTCAGAAAAGGAAGAGTTATTATTTCATAAACAACTTCTTATTTTGCTCTGCTGTTTATGGTTTTGATTCTACGTCTGAAGCACGCAAGAGACAGAATGTTTCTAACTCTTTTCGTTTCAACATTTTAACCAAGCAGCTGATCAATGTCTTCTGCCTTGCTATTAAATGGATTTTGAAAAACTCTTCAAACCGTATCAGTCTCATATCCTTATTTAGTTCTTTGAATTTGCCCTCTGCTGGGAATTCTGCAGGCAACTGTGATTCTGTTGTGTTAAACACTTACTTGAAGCATTTCATCCATCATCATTTCTAGTCCTTTTCTGATGCAATGTAGTTTGTGCTTTGTCTTTCTTGAAAACTGAACGGCTGTTAAATTATCCATTTATCTTCTTTCAGATTTGCTGTACAATTTGAGTTCCCTCTATTGGCTGTCTCTTCTACCTTATCTGCCAACTTTTCAGTCTGCTTCCTCAGATCTTTATATACATTTCCATACGTGACTGCATGTCCTTCGCAACACATTGGGCAGATAATTCTAAATAAGTCAGCAACAGAAATTGTAGTATTATGAATTATTCACTTTTTTGCACAGATCAGGCTGAAAGCCTTTAGTGAAGCTTAGCTTCACTTAAGTCAATGGTAAATGTTGGTTTTTCTGTCTTCTCCCAAATACGTTTGTTGATGAGCTGCCCTTTCAGCTGAGACCTTTTTGGCATAAGATGACTACCTGAGAAGTAAGTTGAAGTACTCTTGTTTGAAGGGAAAAAGTACTTATTTTTGCTGTGTCATCTTCTCACCAATTTGGGAAAACTTGTAAATTCCTGAAATTGTTGATAGTAATATAATGTTTCATCAATAATCTCACCAAATTACAAAAATCCTAGCAAAAATAATGTTCTGTTAACTTCCAAAAGCAAAATGAATCCCTCCCTGCTCTCAGGAAACAAAAAAAGCTGATCAGGATCTTTGTGCCCATTGTAAAAAGGTGTTTGTGATACCCATAGACACAAAAATCCTTGCTCTGAAACCACCAAAACTATGTCTTTCCGTATTACTCTGTGAAATAATGACTGACTTAGAAGGGAGTTGCAAATAAAAGCATTTTTTCTTCTTTTCCTGGTTTTTCTTTCTTGTATAGCTCTTCTTCACCTTTTCTCTCTATTAGTACAAAAGTACCAGAAAAAACCAGACTCTTAGGTTAAGGGCATGAGGTAAGAAAAACAGTTTGCTGATGCTTATTCTGTTACTGGAAGTTGCAATACAGTCGTAGTATCTGAGTTTTCTGAAAGTTCAAGAGAATTCATTCTGGGTGGCCTCGTTTAGGTTCATCATTAGTAGACAAGCAACAAGGCAACAAAAGTGCTGAACCTAGTTGAGTTCCTATTTCAAGACTACAGAAAGATGCTTCTGCAGTGCCAAAATCTCTTTTCTCTGGGACAAACCCATATTCCTAACGTAATCCTTAGCTACCCACTCCCCCCAGCACTGGCATTTGGCCTGATTAAGTTTCCTCTGAAGCAAATTTCTTACAAATACAGCAGAATATGTTGCACCTGCTCTTCCTTGGATAATATTACCCCCTGGATTTCAACACAAAGTGAGACTAATTTGATCTGCCAACATCTGTGCAGCATCAGTCTGTGGTGTATCACATACTGCATCCTGAGTCTATCTGCCTTACTAATCCTTGTCAGCCAGGCAGTCCCAGGAAGCATACGTGCATTATCTCTCACTCTCTGTGTCCAAATCAAATGTCAAAAATAAGCCCTGCCAAAAGTGTGCGTCTTTATGGTATTCTTTAGGATCTATTGAAAGTTATCCTCCTCTTCCCTCAACATGCTACAAAGGAAAAGCTGATTTCAATGAGAATCACACAGAGCTGATCAGATTGCTTCCTGTGAACACATTTTTTCTGAATAGCTTAGTCCTGATCCCCTCCCCCCCCCTTTTTTTTGGTTAAAACACTTCTCAACAACTTGTGGACCTATTTCAGGGAATGTCTATGCATTGCTCATGGTGAACAGCTCACTACCTAGTGCTACCCCTGCCCCCTGACTAGTTGCAAAGTTAAAATAGAACAGCAGCGCTCTGACTTTTGTACCAACAACTCCAGGTATGGGTATGGTGGGTACAGCAAGCCATTTCCAAAATGTTCATACAGATAAACTCTTCCTCATTAAAGAATTTTAAAAGTTTTTCAGCTCTGACTGTATAGAGAGGACAGAAACATCTCAAGGAAAAAGTCATTCCTTTGGCTGCATCCAGTGACTCTTGCCTGGGTAAGGACAAAGCCATCCCATACAGTCCATTCTGGACAAGCAGGACTTCTAGAGAAGTGGTCCAAACCCTGAATTTCTTATCAATATTTCCTTATGCAAAATTGTAATTGAAGGAGTGAGGAAGGGCTGCTCAGGACATAGCAGTATAAGCATAATTCTTAAAGCATACCTTTTCCTCCTTCTCTGTAAAGGAATATTAAAAGGCTAATCTCCTGCCTTATAGTTGTAACTACAGTATACACCTTTTGGAAAAAAATCACTGTGTGTGTATATGCACTTCCAATTCAGATGTCAAAGTCAACTCGAACCGGAGAAGTTAAAGCACAGAGGTAGCCATGGTTGTTGGAGATTTCTGTGTATTTTTTCTATGCTTTGTAGAGGCTCTACCATTTATGATACCCTGTGCATTTAATGTATGCTTACAAGCAGAGTAGATGCTTTTGCGGCTACATCATCATACACTAAAGACAGATTTAATTACAAGGCCAGACATTATCTTCTGTAGAAAGACAGGCATATCAGAGCTCTTGGAGTTGGAGATGGAGTGATTAGATTTCTTTCTAAGTACATCAAACAATGTCATAAGGAAGGACTCTGTCCCTCCACATTTAAAGTACTTGCTAGGCTAAACATAAATGTTTCTACTCTTTCCAGATTCCCCACAGAATGTTGGATGGAGTAATGCAAATTCACTTCTGTAGATACTATTATATGCTTAAAGCTCTCAATACCCAAGAAAATCTTGAATAGCACTAAAAATAGCACTAAAATGGAGCAGTTCAATGGAGCACCAAGGTAGAGGTGAGCAGGGCAATCTCAGGCACGCATAAGTTGTAAAAGCCGTGAGCTTCTTTATCTTCCACAAAGACATCTCCCTTAAATTTAAATAGCTGCTGTCATTGTCACTGACTACCTGACTATGTATTTATCTGCCCAGAAGCAGAGTGCATGGCCTTTGGCCCTGCTATTCATAGTGTTGCTGTCTCTGCCTAACAATGCTGTGAACAGAGCTGGGTTTCTGTTAGCATCTTTTGTTTGATGTGAATCGCTGAAGCTTTGATGTTGTTTGTGAGAAAAATAATGATTAAAAAGAATAAGATCTTCACTCTCCCACTCTGTCTGCTCCCCACAAAGAAATCTAATCTGAGTTGGGAAAAAAATCTGTGACTGATCCTGTCTTAGGTACACAGAAACCAGAGAGTCCAGGAGAGAAATCTGTTAGTGTTGAAACTCTTAGCATCTCTTTACTGGAGTGTCAGAGAGGTAATTTGTCTTAATGATCAAAACTCTGTTTCCTGTTACACGAACATGTATGTCCAAATAGGTACAGAATACTTTCTCTGTGTGGTGAACAGAGCTGTCAGTGCAGCCAGTGCTTTATTTTCAGTGGGATGTCTTAGATTTTCTGCTTTAGTTGCATGTACTTCCCCTTTATAGAATATTCTGCCAAATAAAGGGGATGATTACTTCATACTGAAGCTACATTAGTAGATTTGAAATGCTCTACAGTTCCAAAAAATGCATTTTTCCTTATAAATTATTATTCTAATAAGCTTATTTCTCATCTCTGCTGATGAACTCTTTTCTTGCTGGCATTTTTGAATGAAGAGCAAATGTGATGCAGTAAAGCGTAACTAAAGCCCCTAAAATCAGAGCTTCAGAGTAAATGGAAGGCTGTTCTGCTACTCAAGGCAAAAACTTCACTGTCACACAAAAATACTCTCATCAGTGATCACTACAGTAACAAAAAAGTAAATTCAATAAAATTATAATGTCTCAAGTGTAATAAAAAGCAATGAACAAAAAATTGGGAAGCTTTTATCTTCACAAACCTTTGATCCACAGTGTGAAGGAAACAGATTTAATTACTAAGGTATTCTGAAATTGGAGGTGGCTTGATTCCCACATTGAGCAGCAGATGTGGGAGAGAGGAAAGGAGCAGAGTCAGGCTTACAGAGCAAATACAAAAAGGTGTTGGGTTTAGACACTTGGATATGTGAAATCTAGCTGTGTATAATTTCTGGGGTTTGTTTTGTTTTGTTTTTTCTCTATTCCCAGCTATCATTATATATCTATATAGCTTCAGGCTCCACGTTAGCTTATGATGTAGCACATTTTGTATATCTTTGACCTCCTTTCTTCTGGGTCAGATGGGCATTCAAACAGGATTATTAATGGAAGGTGCACAGATCTTGAGGATTTGCTAGTCACTTGTAAACCTTCTCAGAAAAAGGGGCCAAACTCAGAAACCAGTTCTAGCCAGGTAAGCAGAGGGATGTGATACACATCCCCCAATAAAGGAGACTTCATTATCCTTTACTTGGGAGAAGCACTGCACCTCAAAGTGGGTTGTCTTGAGCTACCTTAAGGAAATGCAGAGAGCAGAGCAGATGCGTTAAGGAGGAGGTAGAGCCAAATCTCCCCAGAAGACTGATAAAGTCCCAAAGAATGTTTCAGAACAGAGAAAAAAAAATAATGCTAGGAAGGCCATTAACTCTCTAAAATGCTCTGCAAAGTTTATATACTGTTTTAAGTATGAAACATTCTTCCTGGTCTCTCTGGTATGTAGCCTCACTCATAAGCTTCAACTGTGGAGAAGATATGGTTTGTTATAGTACTGTCAGTGGCACTGGGGTGGTGTCAGACCACTCCTGGAAGTTTGGGCTGTGAAGTTCCTTCTGCATTGCATACTTCAGACATCCTCAGCTGCCAAGAATAGCCTACTCTTGGGAACTACTTTGAGCAAAGAAAATTTCAGGGGGCTCTGCTGATCTCCTGTCTGACTTTTAATGGGAGTTGCCAGCATTCACTGGTTGCTGGGACCATCTCTACTGTGTGGGTGTCAAATAAAACAGAGCACAGCATTAGGTCCTGCTGTAGCAACTGCGTTGGTATGGACACACGCATTCCCCACAGAGTTCCCTTCAGGGCTCTGGATGCTAGGATCTGCCCACACGGATTTGGGACTTCTGGTCACTAGCATGGAAAAAATTACATGCAAAAGCCTTGATTTTGTTCTCTATGGTTTAATGTTGTAATTCTGGTATCACAAGGAGTGTCAAATGTTTATGTCAAACATATGGTTTTTATAAGCACTATGCCAGTGAGCTATATAAGTACCGCTAAGATTTTACTAATTTGTCAGCTGCCACTCTGCCTCTTTATGTTGCATTTGTAATGATGTAACCCATTCTATCCCCACATGCAGTCCCTACAATGTATTACAACAGCTAGAATTTTAAAGAATGTATTTGGAAAGAAAAAAAAAAGAAATCTAGGACTTGGCCATAGCTGTAGTGTTCAGCCAGCCCTAAACGGAGGATTTACAATGCCTGAATACACCGCTGATGTGATATGTGTATTGAGGTTTGATTAAGCTGGATATGAAAATTAAAACTTGGCTTCACATTGAAGAGAGAATCTCCCGCAGTGTGATACTATGACATCAAGTTTTCTGTTTACCCCTAAGGCTGGTGCTGCAATGACTTCCAGGTTTGATGGTGTCTCTTTTTTTAAGTTGTTGAGCAGCAGGCTAATAGCTGCACAGCATGACGCAAAGACAGCAGAAAGCAGGGAAATCAGATGTGAATATATTCCCCAGAGATCTCCTGCTAAGATGGAGCTAACTAACCAGAGCTTTAGTGCTCAGATGTAGTCTTCTCATGCAGAGGATGGTATGATTATCAGCTCTTCCTGCTTTATTATACATTTTTGGATTACAGATGCTATTACAAATCATGAATTCTGGTATAATATGCATTCTAGTGTAATATGAACTACTACATTGAAAGGAACATTATTTTTAAAGAGTTTTCATCCAAGGTCAGTTTCCCCCCACCCCATATTGTCCAAAATGATCTTTGTATTTTAAAAAACATAGGTTTATTTTCTTCTTCTGTGCTTGCTTTGCCTTAATTGTTTGAAAGCCATAGATTTAGTTTATTTCGTCATGACAAAGACTGACCTAAGAAAGGGACAGGATCTACTGGCAAAGCAGTAGCCCACCTCGCTGTTTACACAAGCGCATGTTGTCCATGTCACACAACAGGAGTTGCCTATGCTGCTGGGCAGTCACTTCATTATTGCCACAGTGGCTGCCTCAGATGCCACAAGGTATAAAGGGCAGGGGAAGCACATCATCCTTCTTACCTCATTTGCTATTGGTGACATGTCTGGTCTAAAATGAAAAGGAACTGCTAATCCATTATTGTGTGTGTGTAGGGAAGCTACATTCAGGGGAGGTTTAGATTGGATATTAGGAAAAAATTCTTTACCGAAAGAGTGGTCAAGCATTGGAACAGGCTGCCCAGGGAGGTGGTGGAGTCACCATCCCTGGAGGTGTTCAAAAAACTTGTAGACATGGCACTTTGGGACATGGTTTAGGAGGCATGGTGGTGTTGGGTTGACGGTTGGACCTGATGATCTTAGGGGTCTTTTCCAACCTTCATGATTCTATGATTCTACGATTCTGTGATTCAGGCAGAAGTTCAATAGTTTAATGTTAACGTGACAGCTGGTACCTGCTTCCCAGCTGTTGGCTTTGTGTCATTGCTGATGCATTCATTGCTCAGAGATGTGACAATTTGGGGTGCAGTGGTAACAGGGAGAACTTGTTGCAGTTCCCCAAAATGCCTAGTGAGAACATCCCCATGATTTTTCAGATATCAGTGGCCAAACTGGCAGCCTTTAGTGGCATAAGGCAGTCTGTGTGGTTTCAGTGAGTAGGAGGAAGACTGGCTGACAGAGTTATTGCTGGTTAAGTTTCTATAGTGTTATTTTCCATTTATCATCCTGCTCGTATAGCTCTGCTTTCTACACACAGATGAGAGAAAAAGTAAAAATGGTGAAGCTTATATTACACAAGTCAAATTCTGAAGCTGGTTTAATCCAAAAAGAGAGAAGCATTGTTCTGGTCATCTCTAGCCCTAACAAGTAGTACTTGAGAGCTTATACACCTTATATCAAGCACCCATGCAGTCTGTGTAGAAGCATGATTAAAAGAGTAAACTCCCAAGTTAAGCAGCACACAGGTTAAACCACAAATCATTTGTCACTGACCTTAAAGGCTTGGCCTAGAGTGCCCCTTAACAGTTTGGAAAGGAGCCAGAAGGGAGTGCAAAGGCTCAGCCTTGAGCTTCCCTTTGGGTCACACGTATTCAGACAGGTCTGACAGCAGCACCTAACGAGGCCGTCCCTCTGGCACCTCTCTGCAGAGCACTCCACGCCTTGCCATGATGAGAATCAGTTTGTCTCAAACATAATAAAATAAACAGTTGCCCTATCAGCTTTTATAACTTAGAGAGGAATTATGTTTACAGATATTACCACCTTCAGGGAATCTGAAGATTTCTGCGTAGAATTCAGACTTTTGGTAAAGCCAAAGAAAGATAAGAGTTCAAATAGCCTTCAAGGCTGCACTGTAAGCTAATTCTTTTCCCCTAGAGAGGCAAGAACAATCTTCTCTGGACTCTACAGGAGCAGTAAGTACAAATTACCTCATATAATGGCATGCAGATGCTATCAATCCACTCGAGCTGCAACCTGGGTAGTTCATCTTTCCTGTTCCGATCAAAAATGGCCTGAATTGAGAAGGGAACAAAACTGTCATGCTTTATTACACTGGAGTATTTTACAGACACATCATCTGGCACTTTGGAGCTATGATCAAATTCTCACAACCAGAACACTTTGTAAACCGTAATCAATCTTTGCACCAGTCTCCCTACTGCTTTGTCTGGCATGAAAAATAAACTGTTTATTTTCAATTTGGTTTTGAAATTTGTAGGCTGAATGTATTTGAATTTTATAATTCTGTGATGTAAAATAAATGCTGCACAGCTGGAGTTGAGCTGGTATGAAACCTCCTGTAGAAATGTAAAGTAGATACCTTTGAGTAGAAATTTCCCTTTTCTCACATAGGGTTTTCCAGCTCAGCAAAATGAACAGTGATGGATCTGGGCTGGCTCCCTCCCTCCCAGCTGCAGACCCTTTCTGCAGAACCATCCATGTCTGTGAATCCAAAGGGTGGGAATCAACAGATCCCTTCTGGGAGCAGCTATAAGTTTGTTCCTCTGGAAATAGCCTAATTCACTGCTTGTGGCACTCCCCCAGAGAGAAAATTATAGAGGTTGAAGCTGATGTTTAAGAGGCTCAGTTATTGGCTGAAAGGAGATGGAAGAAACTGAGTTCTGAAGAGTGTGAATGTGAGTTGAGTTTCCTCCACATCCTGCCTGAGATTACCTAGGTCCATCAGCTTTCCCTCTACAGGATTTTAATCCTCCTTCTAGTGGCCCATCCATACCATTTACCAAATGCCTTTCTTTACTCTCCAAATACGCCAAGTTTTAAATCTTTGTCTTTTTCTGTGGAAAGTCTGTTCTTATTCTGGGCCCATCTCCTCAAGGTTGATGTCTCCTGAGAAAACTTACTTTCCTTCTGTACCTTCTAGAAACTCCAAACTATACATATTCCATTACATTAAATGTCTGGTTGAATTCTTCTAGTTGTAGCCTGCTCTTTCTGACATAAACAGGTATTACACAGTGTATCTAAATAAGTCCAGGAGGTAAGATACAAGGACTCTGTGATCTTAAATGAGAATCTTGGGTTTGATTTCAGAGAATTCTGTATTTCCTATTCAAGTTATTTGGAAAAATCCTGTCATTTTCAGATTGTTATAAGCACAAAGCAAGAAAAAAATCCTTGAGTTGTAAGATAACAGAATATCACATTATCTTGCTAACAACTCTCTTATCTAACTAGCTAACTAACTAAGTATCTATCTAGGAGGCTTTTCATAGCGATATGTCATGATATACATCAGCATTTTATCTTGTTTAAAAATTCCTCATTAATGTGGTAAAACTCTACATGATTTTGACCCTTAGCCATTAGCGTTAGAACTGATGAACTTTGTGGTTATTTACTGGCCTTATGTCCCAACATAAAACACTTAATACATCAGTTTACTGGATTCTTTGAAATTGTGAAGGGCCAAACAGAGAGGAAAATCTTCCTTCAAGCTGTATGGCTTCAAAGCATTCTACGTGTGGCCCACAAATTATTTTATTCCTTGGTGCGGACTGTAGAGCCCAAAGGAAGAGTGAGAGGGCTCCTATGATGGAGGAAATACTGAAGGTATTCATAGCAATACACTCTTCTTTCCCACCTGTCCAGGCTGTTGAATGCAGATTTTCAGAAGACATGAGTCCAGAAGAAAGCTCTGGCTTTTGTCTTCTCTGCACTTCAACCAAGTCTACAGTATGTGCAAAATGTAGATGTAATAACACACCTTAAAATCGTCAGGTTGCTGGACCTGGGCCATTTGCACTGGAATTCGTTGCTACTTGAAGACAGTAACATTAATGTATGTGTTGAAATAAAATTACTTCCTCTTATGCTTCATTAGCAGGAGAAACACATTTTGCAAATTTTATATACAAGGCAGGAAGGCACTTATATCCATATTATATGGAATGGCACTTGCAGTCATTCAGGCCTAGATTTGGTCTCAGAATTGTGAATACCATGACTGACTGATTACTCTTCTACTGGACTATAGCTACCATTTTTTCTGAGATGTACACACAGAAATACTATAGGGAAGAAATCCATTAATGTCCCAACCTCTGACAGTATACAAAGTGAAAAGCTATTTATTGTGTCTGAGCATTGTTTACTACAAACTTTTTAACTTTATTGACTTCAATTACATCACCACAGGCTCATGTGTGAGTATTATCAAAGTGCGAACAAGTCTGAGCCACTGGAATCGTCTTTTTATTTTTGGAAGCATAAACATATTTGTGAATGGCTTGTAAGTTAAATTCTTTAGAATACTTTCTGTTACCCTTCTCCTGTTCCCTCCAGATAATGGCTTGTCAACATTTTGAGGTATTTAACCTGGATAAGGCTTTCTCTTCAAATCGTTCACTGAAAATCTTTGTGAAACCTTTTTTCTTAGTTCTTGTTTGACACTTTATACCCATCTGCCTATATTCCACTCAATACCAATTTATCCTTTTAATCACAGTGTTATATTTAGTTGTATACCTAAAAAAATGCTTTTCAGCATTTGGTATATCAAATAACACAGATAGACAGCTGCAGCATAAAGTAAATGTGACAATTTTGATTTCCGTAAGTAGCTGGTGATTTTTTATTTGAATACTGTGTGTTAAAAACAATACCTGTTTCTCAGAAAATTAGCTGACAGAATAACCTTGGGAATAGGTACAGAAAATGGAGAGAAGGGATCAACGCAAAAGTAACTGAGTGGACTGGAGAGCTTTTGTATATGGCTCTAAATGCATGTCCTTACTGGACAGAGCTTTTATTTATTCCAAGATTTTTCTTTACATACAAAATACGGTTAGTTTTTCTGAATGAACCCAATGATATTTTCTTACCTTATTCAAGTTAGTAACTATTTCAGAAGTGATAAAAACTTACTGAAGGGGTGAGCTTGAGTTCAGATCTTTCTCGGTCTCCTTGTTCAAAGAATTCACTGGTTACCAGCTCAGCTGCCTAAAACATAAATTATGATAAAGATTAGAGTTCTTGCTACATAATTTTTAGGGTAATGAGTTCTTGCTCAGACCATGACTTCAGCCTGTGCTTAACTGTAAAGAAGTGAATAGCCCCACTTATGTGACTGATGTCAGGCACATGTTTGTATAGTTTTCAGGACTGGGCGTACAGGGGGTATAAATAGCCATAACCACTGATAGGCACACTTATCTCTTTCTGATAGGGAATTGACTGGGGGAATTACATTGCAATCTCAAGGTAGCACTCAGTGCAGTTATATGCAACTTACTCAAGTATTGAGAACAGAATAGAAAATTGTAGCTTCTTGTTGGCATGCACAGTTATGTCTGTAAAAATGCTTTGTAAAATGTGCAAGAGCTCTCTGGGTATTTACAGGCTGTTGCCCTATATAAACAACCTCACTTGTCAAAGAAACTTAATTAACCAATAACCTCTGTTGTCTTAATTTAATTTGAACTCACACAGTTTTTTTTCCCCACCAGGCTTTACTTCTTTTCCCATGACTGTCATCACTATAGGATCTGAATATCTAAATATGAACTCAGATTGTGATTATCATATTGAATCAAAATCAGGAACTGTTGGGTTGGAAGTTGGAATGCGTCTTTCTGACTTTTGTGAATGGAGATGTTCTATTCAGCAGAGGTTTGTGCTTCACAGAAGAACACAAGATTTAAAAACAAAATTAGTTATGGAAACAACAGGAATTTTAAGAAGTCAGACAGTGAGCAATCCTGATATAGTAGCCTTTACGTACTGTACTCTTCTCATGTGTGGGGCTTAGAAGGTAGGCACATGTGACATTTGAGGTGCAAAAAAAGGAGTATAAACTACTGAAGATGGCATTCAGTTCCTAAAGCTCTTGTCATGCCTCCTTATTGTTTTCAAGTGTTTTCAAGCTAGGAAAGGATTTCATAATGCCAAGGCACAAGAGGATGAACTAAGGAGAGAACCTCCACTTCATAAAATAAAATTTCTTGGTCTAGCAACTGCATGGTAGCTAACATTCACAAATCCTAAGCTTGTTACAGTTGAAATAAGGAATACCAAAATACATTGGAGGTAGGAGAAGTGATGTTATAAAGTAGTCTTAAATCTTGAGCCAGGCTATCACACAGTTTGGAACTTTATAATGTATGTAATCCCAGCACACTAATAAAATTCTGGATCAATACTCCAGATAGAGGAATAATTTAACAACTTAGCAGCAATTAAGGGTTTGCCAAGTGTATTGTATAAAAATAATCAAGACATAGTCTCACCCGTCTCTTACCGCTATTCTGATCCTGTTCTCCTTGTGTCCCTTTCCCTCTTCTTTTGTCTGTTTCTATCTTACCTTCCTGAATTTTGCCTTCTTGCATGTAGCCTTTATTCCCTTTGATTCATATATTTTAATCTCTTTCTCTCTCACTTTTCATGTTTTTTTCCTTTCAGCACTGTTGAGGTCCAACTATTTCCTGTTTTCCCTCTGTAGACTTACTAGCCTCTCTGCTCAACCAGGTAATGTTTCAATCAATCCCAGACTGGATTTTTCAATCTAAAGTAAACCTGTACACTAGACTGCAGGGGAATTTTCACCTGCAGACCTCAAAAGCAATAAGGATAAAGAAGCAGTTTGCCAGAGACTTCAGCACTAATTCAGCACCGTAGCTAAAAGATTGACAACATGGAAAACAGGCCCTACCTGACATTTTGGCTGTCAAAGAAAATGGAGAAGCTAACTGGGTTAAAGAGGAAAAATGAGGAGGGATTGCACACACTGCAGCTGTGGCTAGGTGGCACTGAAAAGTCTTGTTACTCATTTTCCTGCTACAGGATACGAGCAAATTCCCTTATTTCCATGCAAGGTGACCATATTCTGGCCGAGTAGAGTAACAGCCTTAGAAGGACTATTGTCATAGTCTGCTTATAAAAGCAAAAAAGACTGTTCTGACAAAACTGCAGGCTGAGCTGAAGCCCTCACCGCATAAATGCTTTTTTACTGAGTTAACATGCATGTAACTTTCGTATTACCACAAAGGAGGGCAAGTCCCTTTCAGCTGCTGTTACTTCCTTGTCCTTCTCAAAGAAATCTGGCTGCTCCTGCCTCACTAGTTCTCTGGTCTAGCTTCTCTTTTTCACCCTGTCTTTTTAACTATCACTTTGCTGTTAAGCCAATCAAACTCCCTCCAGGTGCTTAGCCCCACTCAACTGCACTGGTGTATCTCCTATTCACTTCTTGATGCTGTATATTCCTCCAAAACCCTATACAGCCTGCCTTCTACTGGCTTGTTCTGGACCTCAGTAAAGGACAGAGAATTATTAGCATGGGTACCAGAAATTATTAAGGATGGATGCTGAGTAAGGAAAGATGCCTAGAAGAGGGGAAATCATGTGGTAAAGAACAAGACTTTGGGACAGGTTGCTTTCTCACATTGTAATTGTTTGCCAACGCTGGACACAAGTTTTATGTATATTTCTAAAGAGCCTACTCAGCAGCAGAAGCCTGAATTTTGATTTGTTTGTTTCTAAGTAGAGGATGCTAAAAAAGGCCCTATGCTACACTTGCAGTTTTTTCCATCAGTGTTGAGAAAATGAACACATTTCTCTTATCAGATATACTGAAGATTTTATGTTAATCAAAGTTTGCAGATCATCTGCTGGTATTTTTGATTTCGGGAAGATTCTGCCACTGCCAAGGAAGACTTTGAGACAAAACAAGTAAGCGCAGCTACATGTGGCTAATGCTTTTTTTGTTTAATCCATCCATTTTTTGATATGGATTTGAAAGGTTAATAAGAGGAGAGGTTGTAAAGCCAGATCTCTTCAGGTACCCACATGCTGCTCACCAGCATGTGTACATGCAAAGATTATGCAATAAACCATTTCTCGCAGAAACCCCCTGCTATTTTTTTATAGCATTAATACCGCTGTAAATTGATTCCAGTTTTGGTCCCTTGTAAGCCAGGGCCCTGGGAATATTGTCCCGCCAGTCCCGCCTCCTCCCAGCCCTGCTATTAATCATGACTTGCCTGTCTTGAAATCTCCCACGGTTTGGTCACAGCTCCAAGGTCACAGGCTGTCATTAGCATTGATCTGAAAAACAGAAATGAACAATACAAGCTGAATCAACCTTTGTTGGATTTCTAAACAACTCTGCTCTGGATGCATAAATAAATAATACATATATAAAATGTCAGCCTTGGCACCTTCTTTTCCTCCAGAAAAGAATGACATGTTTGAAATCTCAGCCATCAGCATGGCTTTTACATCACAATTGTGCCTAGGAAGCCTAATGTGTTGCAGGTCATCAGACAATGAATTTTGGTATTGTGCATTGTACACTAGAAAATAAATTATATTGCAAGGGAGTAACTGCTAATTTTGCAATACTTCTAACACTACCTATATTAATACCTATAATATACTAGAAAGCATGTGCTTCACATGATATACGTAAGGGTATTATTACATAATAACACCTGCAAACTGGATTAATTTATATGCCTATTTGTAAGTGACTGCTGTAGCAAGAGAACCTATAATCACAGGAGGCATCCCAGACACTGTTTAAGCAGTTTCTACTGCTCATCTACAATAAAAATTTAAGATTTACTATGAGCTATACTGTCCCACTGTAGTTTAATACCCAGCTTCAACCATGTTTTATATGCATTACGAGAAAGAAACCATTCAGCTGTACAAAGCGTTTATGTACAGTACATGATGCAGATAAAAGTCCAAGAAAGTTTAAATGAAGAACAAGGGCACTGAAAATGAAGCATTAAATATATTGCCTGAATCTAAAATTAGGAATGGGTGAAACGATATGGAAAATAGAAAATGGCCAATAATTTGGTCAAAAGACCAAAAGGAAACAGAATTTTAATGAAATTTCAGATAAAATGAGACATAATCAGGCATGCATATGCAAATGCACACATTTTATTGTCTCAAAGCATGGTGTACTCAAACCACCCACAACGTCTGAGGTTTTCAATAGGATGCAAGCTCAGATCATTCGTGAGGGCTGGAAGAGTACCGTGTGTCTGCAAATTCCCTGGTACAGACTAGAAGAGCAGAGAGAGGCATGGCCAGTGAAAGAAAACAGCTGAGAGGAGGAGGGAACAGGGAAACGGACCAGAAAGATCTTTGTGTCCTGAGGCAGAACGTTGATGCTTTCTGGAGGAAGAGTGGAAGGGCTGAGCGGTTACTGGTGAGGCTGGGAGAAAGGGAAGAAAACATGACAGAGTGTGAAGGCAGAAATAGGAATGGAGGAGGTCAGATCACACTGGTTACATCCTTGCTGTTTGGTAATGTTTAGAAATCAGACCATATATCTAATATCATGGATCATATTTTTAAAACAAGCTACCTTCTCTTGTTCCTCTAAGTCTTCACTCCGTGATATATGAAATTCCTTAAACAAATACAGCTACACTTTGAAATAACCAGAAAGCAAGAGTGCTCACCGAAATACTTCTCGGTGGTTTTTTATACTCCAATCATAATCACCTTTACTGACAAGTTCAAAAAACTCGGTCCTTCTCCTGCAACAAAACAGATTATCAGAGAAGGAAACAAGACACTTCCAGGGCAGCACTGCAGTAGAAACACAGTTCTCTGGATGATACGAAATCATTGCACCTCATGTATTATTGTTAAAGTCGTTACACTGACAGTCCATTTAAGCGAAACATACTAATTTCCAAACATGTTCTATAAATGTCTGTTATCAATGTCAGGGTTGCCTAGTAAAAGCAATATTGTATTTATGGTCTCCGCAGATAAGGAAATAAATGGTACCAAAATGTTCAGTCTTCCATGGAAGCATGAAATGTTCAACTACAGCAGTGGACAGACAGACAATAGAAACACCCCTGATATATATACACGCTTCTCTTTACTTGTCCTTGCAAAATCATTTTTACTTCTGGATACTGAAGGGTGTTTCAGAGACATGCAATTCCTGTTATTTCCAGCACACAGAACAGAACAGTGAGACACAGGAGCTGCAGATGTCTTGAGTTAGTAGTTCTTATTGACTAGAAACTAGGTCTCCCTGCTTGGTCCCATGCTTTGTCTTCTGGAATATCTTGCCTATGTCCTCAAAGATGGACAAAACATGAGGCAGAACATGTTAATGCTTGTTTGGTGCCTGTAAGTACAAAAATTCTGACTCATCATAGACTGTAATTTTTTATGGCACTGAGACTCCAAGCGGCTCTTATTGCATGCAGTGTGACTACAATATGAAACAGATACTGCCCCAGATATAGCGGAAGTTGAGGTACAAAAATACGGAGCAACCTGCCCAGAGTGACACAACATATTAGCACCAAAGCTGGAAAGCAAATACCTATGTTCTGAGTGACAGTCCAGTGCCCCATCTCATAGAAGACTGTGCTATCTCTCTGTCAAGTGGAAATGTAGTTCAATTCCCCAACAGGATAGAGTTTGCAAAGTCGTGTAGTTTCTGCATTTACTTCAGCTAAACTGAAATTTTGAACAGTGATTATTGAAAGCACAGTCTGACGGCAGCCAATACAGGTTTTACACATGAGGAGATGCACACTTCCAGGAACATTGCCCTTGATCAATGGACAGATTTTTACATGGGGCATGTTGCATTATTCTGGTCCCTGACTGCCATGCATTATATGACCAGTCACTCCTATTACAGGGTCTTTCTGTAATGGATTTCATGACAGCAACTAGAACAGGGGGATATAAGGACTACATGATGATATCTAATCCCTCATGTTTCGTGAAATAAGATATAAAAGAGTTTCACATTACAAAATTTGCTGGGACAATGCAAAGTCACACAGGCAGAAACCAAAATTCAGTTCTCTCATACAAAGTCATAGCATCATGGTCCCAGTGGAAATAAATATTGCAACGATGAAAGTTTTAATGGCCAAGAGTAGTTGTCACATAAACCATAAACCAGCCTGATCCTGAGCAGATCGTCACAAGTACATACTCTATTAAGAGAGCGAGCAGTGGATTTTTGCATCCTGTATTTCAGTGCCCAGTCTAACGATGTAAAATTTGGTAATGATTTAATTTTGAAGTATTGGATATTCTGAGCAATTAATATGTTACTGGACAAAAAACAGGCAAGAGTGTTTACAGCTCAAAGCTCAGGAAGATGACATCCCAGAAACACCAAACATTCAAATTTAAAATGTAGAGATCCATAAACAGTAACTGAAAATGTGAGTCTCAAGGCCTTATGTTAAGCTGAAAACTTTACAATCAGAATTTTCTTTGAAATCCATTTAAATGGATGCAGAAGTAGTAGTCCAACTCCACAGAGAATTTCTAGTGTAGGAAGGAGTCAGCCTGAGGAAAGCAGCCATGTATAAGGAAACAATTCAGTGTTTCCTACTGGTTGCTCATGCATGGTATCCACAACAAAGAGGTTTGCTATTATTAAGCAAACAAAATATGCCAGGATTTCAGAAATAAACAGAATGATAACAATTTTGCAGTGTCTTTGAGTAGCATTGACTCTGGTTGTATTTTGCCTGGAAGGGAAAGTTGTCTTGCTATATATAGCAAATCCAGTTGCTCTACAGCCCAGTGGCTCAAGATATCATTTGAGTGAATTTCCATAAACTTCATTTTGGTTCTGTGCTTTTGCTTGTTGTATTTTCTACAAGCATCATTATCTAGAATTATCTACTAAAATCAAGTATCTTTTCAATCTGATCTTTCACTGAAAGTCATCTTTTTGTTTGTTTGTAGGAAAGTGTTGCCTTGAGAAGGTCCTAAAGCCTTGCTCTGCCTGGAGTTTTGTTGCTGTATGGCTACCTGGACTCTGTGATCATTAGGTTTAGGCATTCTAAGAATACCGATATGAGAATTTCCGTCTCTACAAAAATATTGAACACATAGCAAACTGAAAAAACAAGTTAGGTACTTGTGCGGAAACATCTGTTCACATAGGGTGGCTTTAAGAAGTGTAAATCATCAGTGTTTCCAGGGACTGATTTTCAGGCACTTTTGGAAGTAAAGTAGTGTAACAACTACCTGATTAGTGAATCATAAAAACAGAAGAGGAAAAGATAACTTATTTGCAGACTTCTGAGTAAAGAGGCCTCATTTGCTAAAAGTTTTCTGATTCATGTAGTACATAAAAATCAATTATGCAAGCAAGGAAGAATAATCTTGAAATTCAGCTGATGTCCCTTTTTGGACATTATTCCTCTGTATTAAAACTAGAAAGACAACTTGACCATGTAGTTTTTCAACCTAAGTCAGGCAGGGAAGAGAGCTCCATCATGTCCGGGTCTGGACCGGGTTCCCTCCCAAGGCACCGCCACAGGCCCTCTCCAGGGCAGAGCCTCTGGCTCTTCCAGGGGCTGCAGGGGGGAGCACATGGGGCTGTGCCAGGGCAGCTGCCCTCTCAGCCCCTGCCACTCATCTCTTCCTTGACAACACAAAACATTTCTGCAGCATTTGTTATTTGTGGTGAGACAGGAGAACCCATACTGACACATCCCTGTGGTCCTTATATCTCACTTAAAGCTGTCAGCAAATTCCCCTGTCATACCAGCCCCCCAGATAACAAGCAATCCTGACAGACATCTTCAAAAAGAGTGTGCTTAAAATGGTTTATTTGTCCTGCTCAGGATTTTCATGTTGGCAAGCAGAAATTTCTTCATGGACTAATGTTTAGAAGTTATTTATAATAAAACTATTCATTAAAACACTTTCTTAATACAACTTCTCTGAGAATAGCCTTCCAGGAAATAAAAATATCCGTGTGTCTACTGCCACTACTGTTTAGGAACAGCCCTTGGCACAGTAACCAAACACTGAGAAAAAAAGACAAATCAAACATTGCAGCATCCCAGTTAGTATTTTTACAATTAACAGTTAAAGATACAATGTTGATATAGATAGTTGAACAATTTCAGGATAAAGGACTTTGCCCGAAGTTTTCTGGAAACTTGGTGTGGTATCAACCATCAGCACAAAGAAGTGAGTGGGGGAATCCAGGTATAACCCCCTAAAAGCTGAGAAAAACATTAGTAAATGCTACCCAGCACTGTTTGGGATAGGATGCTAATGGACATCAAACAAAAATTCTGAAGGATGAATTATTGTCAAGACTGGGAAGGTAGTACGCTGAAACTGCACATCTGACAGCACTTCTCCCTGTAAGTCAGCCACAGGCATGTGCCAGAGAGGGGGATGTCAAAAGTGCAATGTGACAGTGACACCATGACTCCTCGGACCACACGCATGCTCCCACACATTCTCACTGGGAAGAGCTTGGTAATAATTAACAGTATTTGAAAAACATAAAATAGCACCAACTTGAAGTCTACTTACAGATTTGATTTGCAAACAAGGAAAAGGAAGAAAACTGGATGAGAGAGATCCTATGAGTTAAGCTTTTTAAGACCTGTTCTATTGTGATGCAAATTGGCATAATTTGTCTTCAAAGAAGCAGTGTGTATGCTTTCATTACCTCTGCAACTGGGTCGGTTACTAAATACAATATTTCTTAACATACATGTTTAGAAACTCTGAAATGGTGGAAAAGAATTCTAAAATGTCATTGATTTTCTACATGCCTGAAGAAATGATCACAGAAGGGACAGAAGAATTACAGGACTGAGCTGCAAGTGATTCCTGGGATTGCTCTGAAATATAAGCCTGGGATTTCACTTGCTTTTTGTTGATACAGGCATGTTACACATTAAAGCAAAACTTACTTGGACACTTGAGGTATTTCTATTAGCCTAAGATATACTAAGTATTAGACTAAATCTCTTCAACCACAGCTAAACACTAATTTCTCATATTATATATCCTTATTGGTATTTAATAGGTCATTAGAGTAAGTCCTTCGAATTTTCATTTGTCAAATACAAGAAATGCCAATACTTACTCAAAATACAGAGTGAGGTCTGTTGCCAATATCGATTGCTTTAGAAGCTGCATAAGGTCACTGTAGTCCTTAGAGGACAAGTTAGCAAAGATGTTGTGACCCTATAATGAAAGAGATAAAAGAGGTAAAGGGCTAGCAATCAATATAGGTTTTTAAAAGGTTTTCTAACTCTTTAGTCTACTGTTTTCCTGTAACAGAGGCCTTTTCTGATTCATGGCAAAACTATGACAAAATAATAATGTTAATACTGCTGAGATTACATTGGGGTGGAAGAGTTGACTATTGTAATCAAGCACCTGGGATGTTTTTCTAAACTCTGCTGAAATTATAGCCTCTTGAGGGAAGATTTACTCTTTGCTCTGACCCTACACAGACTCAGTTTATGGGGAAAAACTATGGATACATCTCAATCTTTCCTCTTACCAAATGTTTTGGGGAGCTGTGCATTGCAGCTTTTCAGTTGTGCTCCTAACAGATTTATCTGTGCTGCTGCTTGCAGGCACACAAACTGCTGTTAGAGCACTCAAAGACACTAAATCAGTTTTTCGTTCAAAACAGCCCATTTCCTCACTCTGCCCATTACTGCGTTGTCTTACAGTGTATACAAGCATTGCCTGTGCAGGCTAAAGAACCGCAACTTTATGCAGTTGAAATGCCGTTTGTAGGCCCAATAGGCTACTTTTCAAGGGATCATGGATTAAGAATTTGAAAGGTGCTCCATGGCCAGAATGAAAGGAAACAAATTATTTAATATCGCTATTTGACAGCAGGAAGGTCCTTTTGTAATTGAATTTCTGAAAACTAAGAGGGATAGAGATCCTATAATTTCTCTATGAAATCCTAGAGAAAATAAGCTGAAAGAAACAAAATTAATGGAGGTGTAAGCTTAAAACGTGGTCTTTGTGACATTAGTCACATATAACTAAATCAACACAAATAAAAGTACTACACTTTTTTTTTTCTAATCACCTATAGAAATAATGCTAAACAGAGTCTTATTTTGGTGGTATTTAGGACTGTAATGCACACATTCAGTACGCACTGCCATCTACTGCTTAGGAAGATTAAAATGTCCTTAAACCCAACAATTTTCCAGCAACAGGATTGCTATAACCATGATGGTCTGAGGACATAGACGAGATAAGGTCTGGAGGTAGAGACGGTATTTTTTAATAGATCAGCTAATTGTTGGACTAAAAAAATAATTCGCTGTGCATAAAAGATGGTCTTCTCTGTGACAATGAAATGGTTATTTCTTTTCAGCTGAATATTGAGAAGGATTTGAGAATCTAAAGCTTATTTATGAAAAACAATTTTAATACCAAAGTACTCAGAAGAAAATAAAGCAAAATGTATCAGGAAAATAGCAGCTCTTACAACAGGGGTAATTTACCAAATTGTCTGTTTTTATATATTATCTGTTGCCTTTCTGACCTGTTTCATGGTGTATAAAACCATGTCACTACAAAGCTCAAGATCACTTATACTGAGGTTAGCATGTCACGAGTAAAGGATAAATAGCTCCTTTGTCCAACATGATAAAAATCTAAAGAAATAATACAATGTACTAGGTTTCCTTCTAGATAGCAAATACAGACTAGAACATCAACATTAATGGATAGGATATAATCTAATTTAAGCTTATTTGACAGAGGAGACCAACTGCTTAGCTGGTGAAAGTTGGTGTATTTTTAAGCAGATTGGAGGACCCAAATCTGCATTTATTCCAAACTAAGGGGTGTTGTGTTCCATTAGCAAATAGTATCCATTGCATAAAAATTCCGTAGGATTAATTTTCTGGTCTAGGAACGAGGACCTGGAGAAGAAGCTGCCTGAATGATCAAAGGGGAGGACTTGCACTTCAAGCAATATTTTACATCTCTGAAAGAAGCTGCAGTAGATTCCAAGGAAAAAAGTTTTTTTTTCATAAATGTCTTGATTTTTAAGCTGGAAAAGCATCTAGGCTGACATGAGCTATAAACTTTCACTGGGTTGTCCATGGCTTGAGCCTGTCTTCAGAGAGACATTCAGTCATGATGAAGATTTCAGGAACTAGAGAAATCACTGTTTCCCAGGAAAGCTTGTTCCAGGGGCTGAACAGTCTCATTGGTTTAGAAAAAAAAAAAACCCAAACCAAAAACCCCTTCCTTTTTTCCTATTCTGAACTATTCTGTTTAACTTTCAAATGCTGCTTTTTCTCATGCTTTTCCCTGGTAGTATAAGGAGCCGTTTAAATCCTAGTATCACCTTTTAGATAAGTCAGGCTAGGCTAAGCAGATTCAGCTGTTTAAATCTCATGCTGGTGCTCTCCTTTCTTATGTCCGCTTTTTAAATATGATGTCAAGAAACTGAACACTAAAGCCACAGTCCCATGACTAATCGCTGTGGCACTGTACACAGAGGTAAAGCCACCACCCTGTTCCCATTTGTCTGTGATCACGAGACATTCCCAGATGCTCTTCAAAAGTTACTGCAGATCAGCCTATGGTCTCCAATTGTGCTGCATGAAAAACATTTTTGTTTTTATATATACAGAATGCATTTCATAACAGCCTATCTGTGTAAATTGAGAAAATACATCCATTGTTTTGTAAGGATCACATGTCCATCCTTCTACTTTTCTCATTTACTACATCTCTGGGGTAGTGCATGCTGCATACTGTCGCACATATGATATTCTAGGCAAGAACTATGTCTTTATATGTATCCACAAAGCAGCTAGTGTACTTTGGACAGCACGATATTACTGATATGAATTTTTTTCAAAAAATAATTTAGTAAAATTATGCAAAACCATCATAAAAATACTGATTACAGAAAGATTGACAAAGAAATTAAATTGGTCCAGTAAAGGATGACTGTGATACTCTGAATACAACACCTGTGGGGAAAGGTAAGAGCTTGTTTCACCTACCTATAAACCACTGAGCAGGATATATGTAAGAAGACTGAGAAAAGCTGACAATATGATTAGGATATGTTCTCCTTGCCCCAAGCTGATTGAGACAAATATAATCTCTGGACTCTATGATCAGCATTTGTAGTTGTTTAATTTTGTGCTAGTTGTGACCTTTGTGGTAACCAATAAATAATTCCTCAAGGAGAGGGCATTAAAAAGGTACTGTGTGTGGTATTTCTTTTCTCTGGCTGAAACTGCCCAACAGCTAACAGTGAGATTAATAGTAATGCTTTTGTACCTCACTTTGGAGAATCATGACAGCATGATTGAAATGGTGGTGCTCCAAGGTAGCAGAGGTGCCGTAGAGCTGAGCTAAGGCTGATCCGCTCCTGAAACAGAACACGGGGAGTCAACAAATACTGCTCGTCTGCTTACGAAGCAGGTTTCAGAGACAATTTAGTAACAAAAGCATGTAGCCACTCTCTCCCTCTCCATTTCAGCAACCATGCTTGAGACAGTTGACAAGATCAAAATACTAATTTAAAGCCAGATACAAGGCATTTATGTTCCAGACCTTGCTAAATATAATCAGCTGACTAAAGGTTTTCCTGGAACTACATGAAATTTTGTAATGCACCTTTCAAAGCGCCTCAGCGATGCAAGAGCATGGGCGCACCACTGTGCAGTAAAGACAAACAGTAATGTCCTTGAGCTAGGACCGGCTGTTCTGCTACTACTTTTTATTTTTAATTCTCAATAGATATAACCACAATGGCTTACAACGGGTGATCAGAAACTCTTTAAAAAACCCCAAAACACAACAACAAAAAACCAACTGCAAATGCAGTAAGATTCTGTCTGTATGTAAAACCACGCACTTAAAAAAATACTAAGGTAAACAAAAAACCACAAGTGAGAGCAGTGAATATAGAAGTAAAGTTTAGCATCTCTTTAGAATGTATTTTCTCATCATGTTTGTTGTCTAAAACAAAATTAGCTTCAACATGCACAGAACAGGTGGGTTTTCTAAGTTTAAGGAACAAAAACCTATGGAATACAATTATAAAATAGCAAACCATTGGGAGGTGCAGAGAACAGGAATGGATTGTCAGAATAGTTACTGTTCACCATTACTTCACTTCTGGGACCCAGCCTAAAGTGACAAGACGGGTTTTCTTTCCAAAGAAATGAGAATAAGAGACTATGCTAGAGACAAACAGAAAGAGTATCCCAGGAGCATATACTATAAAACTGCACTATACTGATATTTAATTATTAGAAGCAGCTATATTAGAGAGAAGGATGTCTAGGAAACATAATCCCTAGAGAACATGGTGTTGAGATATATAACAGAGCCATTTCAGACAACTGTGATATTGCCTCCATCATATACCTCTTGAACTTTCATCACACAGAACAGCAGTATTGAACACTGAAAATAAAATAGGAAAATGTGATGCTTAAATTTGTAAGTCAGGTTAGAGGAATAAATCATAGCTGCTGTTATGAAAACTACAGCTTCTGTTTTCAGGGATGTTTTATACATGTGTGGTAATGTTTGTCTTTTGTTGAATGTCTTCAGCAATTTCTTTATGGAGTCGTAAAATGGTAGCCTTCTCTTTGTACTCCGTTGTCAAACAACAAGCATAAGTGATAGGAGTCTAATGCTGAAACCTCTACCTTTAACTCAGCCACCCCTCTGCACAAGAGATACTGTTGTGTAATGCTACAGTAGCGAAGTGGTTAACTTAATCAGAGCCTAAAACGGTCAGGGTGTAAATCTTAGGTTTTGGTTTTGTAAATTAGGAACATAAACATCAATCAGCTGAGATTCCTTCCCATTTGTCTCGTCTTTTTTGATTCTCTTCAAGATTCAGCTGCAAAAAGGCATCTAGCAGTGCTTGGTAACCTTTGCACCATGAGCTCTGTCTTTTGAGCACTGCAATTGATTTTCCTTGCTATGGTGACTGAAGATCCAGACAGTGTCATTGTTTCATTGAGACTGTACAGCAACACCAATAGCTCAGGAAATAGCAGCTTAGCGAATATCGGAAACATCAGTTTGAGTGACGTTCACTGAGGCAACTCGCTCCCAGAAATGCAGCAGCCCATGCATACACGGATTGCAGCAGAGTATTTTTGCAAAAGGTAGGACAAAACAGGTTAATACAACATCACCCTGTCTTTCAAATATATTTGGACAACCATCTGACCACTTCCCTGTCATGCTGGAGGATTAGCAGTAATCCAGAACAGACAAAGTTGCAAACGCATGCTGGGATCGGCAGGACAAGAGAGCCTCAAGGTCTCATATTCTGACTGTAGAGGACCTGGGGAGTTGAGAAAACAACATGGGATTTGGAGGAGTCTCTCTGTCTGACAGCTTTATTTCACAGCTTGACCAGGATGTTGTCAGGGGACATTTCCTGTTGTCCCCCCCAACATCAGGAAACACAGATTTTGGAAACAATTTGACCTTGGTCAAGGGACTTCCCTTACCACCACAGTGAGAAGTACCATCAAACCTTCCACAAACCTGCTTCCACCTCACTAATGTGTCTGAGGGCAGCAGCCTGGACAGTAAAAGTATATGCAAGTCGGGGCTGCTGAATCAGGTCCTAAGCACTTTGAATAGAATAAAATTCATTTTTAGAATTGAAAGCGGTCTGGAGAGCAAGACTTCACATAGGTGATGTAAGAATCTGCCTTCAAGATCCAGCTTCATGTTCTGGTGTGTACTGACCATTTCAGGGGGTGGCCAGCCCACCTCTGCCCACTGCAGCATGTCTCCGAACAGGCTCTGTGTGCTCTGGTGTGTGGGGCAGGCCAGGGAGGAGGCATTTCTACAGACCAGGGACCCTGTGCACTCCACAGCTGACGGGTATGTGGTGAGGCAACTACTCCAGCCACCCGATGTGGATGAGATGCATCTGAGCTCCAGCATGATGGCAATGGTTTCATACTCCATAAGCTAGGAATTACTTTATGTATGCTTGCCTATATGTTTGTGAAAGCCTGATTTCAGTTTTACCTATTTTCTTTTCTTCTTAATAGTTGAACAAGTTTAACATCACGCATTCCAGCCAGCAAGAACAACCCAGACAGACAGTTTGAGTGCTTCCTGGGTTGAATAGCAGAATCAACAATACCTCAGCCTGAAAAGAACATCAAGTTTTGGCACCACATTTCAATATGCGGTGTCAGTTCACAAGGGGTAATCCAATCAACAGCCTGATACAAAGGAGAAGCCAGCAATTACCCAAAAGACCAGAGGTGATGGATAGTCCCTCACTACATACAAGAATAAGAATATTTGGCCTTGGCCTAGGAGGCCTGAAATTAATGCTTCATTCTTTATCCTGGTCACCTTTTGCTCTTCTGTGGAAGAAAACCAAATTAAAGTAATAAGAATTAGAAAACTTACTTGGCTTGGAAGGCATTGTTGGTTCCCCTGTGGTCAAGGTCATGACATAAGCATCCCACAATCAAAGCTAAAATTTCAATTTCAGTCAGAATCTCCTGAAATCCTGCAGTCTGAGAGCAGAAAAAAAATAGCAGCTGTAACTATCAGTAGCAGAAGGGACAAGCAATGTTAGTCCATCGAGCAACAGTCAACTTTGTTTTGATACCATGAACGTTTCAGTAAGGAGAAGATAAATGCTTTATTGTCATATTATATTCCCTGCTGTATGTTAGATGGTTAGCAGAATAGATAACGTCCTTGGAGTGATCTGTTATTATCTCTCTGTTGCATTTCCAGCATGCCATTTCTCCACTACCCAGAAGGCACTAAAGGCAGAAAGAGCTGAAAACAAACACCAATAACTACACGCTAAGACAGGAACTGGAATTTCATATCGGAGAAATAGAAAACAAAATTGATTCCATGTTAGAATTATTGTTCAGAGAAGTACTTAGATTTCTTCATTCCTGAGGTGGCCATCTTAGTCAATCCCTATTGTCAGAGATAGCTGAGATGTTAAATCAAAAGACCTATAAAGAAGCCAGCTAAAATATACTCTATGGAACTGTTACGAACTATTAAGAGATTTGTTATCTGGGACACATGAAATGAAGCGGCATGATTTAAAGAGGAAATGTCTCAAATGGCATATTTCTGCTGCAGATACCCACTTGAATTTGGGAGAGAATTTTGAAAACTGATGTATTGAAATTCCCCGCAAGCAGCTCAGACCAGATACACCCGTGTGAATGGGGGAGCTGACCCTAGAAACATTTTTTTGCCATTATACTTCTCGTGGATAGTAGCCATAGCAGTTTTCCTGCCTGAACTGCCTCATGTCAGAAAAGAAATACTACTGTTACTGCTAACCTCAAGAATCCTGAACGGATCCTGTCTGGAGAAGGTGCTGGAGCCTGCGTGGGATGCACGCACCTCTCTGGTGCCGTGCATCTTACCCATGGCAGAAACAACCTGGTTCTTCAACTCTTCAGAAGCATAGGGGCATACTGCCTGCAAAAATGACTGGCTGAGCTGGAAAATTAAAACACTTATCTTTCCACAGTACCAGTCTCCAACAACACTCCTCAATTAGCCACACAATCTAGTTAGTATGAAAGGAAATTATATAAAAGGAATACATTTATATTGGAGGACCAAACCAAGGCTGAACACTAACAGTGTGTAAGAAATCCTGAATTCCATTTATTTTCAGTGGGGCATAATTTCACCCACTGGCAAGACGAGGATACAAACACAGTGAGTATCAGTGGGACTTGATGTCCTTACCTGGTAAGAACTTATGGCCCACTCAGAAATGCCAGCCAATTGCTGCAATACCATGTGAAAACTCTGCTATTCACCCTGAAGACCTGAAATAAATGCACATTCGTATCTAAATAGCCTCTGTTTTCATAGTCTGAAATGTGGCCGCAGTTAATATTTAGGCAGTACAGGGAGCCAAGGTCCTCCAGGTGCTCAGGAATGCATTTCAGTGGGAACTGAGGAAGTGCAGGACATGCTACAAAAGCTTTATAATTGTGCTCAAAGTTTACATATCAGAAAAGATTATTAAATATGAGGAAAAAAGATTCCTTTCATGTAGAATCCACTGCTGTACAGAGTAACACAAATATTACGATTCTTCTGATTTCTAGTGGCATTGCTTTTTTTAGTTTCAGTAACAGCTACCCAGGCAGTGTTTTCTCTTTTTATTTTTTAAACACTGTTCCTATATAACAAATAATAATCAAGATCTATTTTTAAAAAAATAGGTTTGTAACTGACAACATGCCATGTGTCAAGTTTCAATCTAGACAAAACATTCATGGCTAAGTTAAAACAACTTAAAATAGAAGTTTTATAATATAAAATTGATGCTGTAATAAATATTCTTTAGCATAATACAAGCTTTGATTAAACTCAAGGATTCAACCTGTATTGCAAATGCAGGAAAGCTGATTAAGGAATTTATTAACAGTAGCAACACCGTATTTAATCAAAAGTCTTGTCATCGAATATATGAGAGAAATATAGCATATTTCACTTAATAAAAACATTTAATTTAAAACAATGTTACAGTATGGGGATATCTGCTTTGAACATAATGCAAGAAAATAGAGGATTACATTTCCCCATTTTTTGAATTTACACACAGAGAAAAAAATACATGGCTATAGACGACGGTGCAGTAAAATTTATTTTCACCAGAAAAGGAATGACCCATAACTCATGAGTGGCAGCGCCTCCAGTGAATTATGGAGGTCATTCTTTCATGTGAGGAAATGAGTTGCATTCATTATACCTTGCCCCACATTTATACGTTTTGTTATTAACACACCAGATAGGATTTTAATTTTGTATTGCTTACTTGTTCATTTTTACTTTTTTGAAATAAGTATCAATGTGAACTGTGTTAGGCAAAGGCATTGATAATGAAGCCTGGGCTTGATCCTGCTGTTTACTCTCATGTGACATCCTTAACTCGTAGGAGCAGTGTTGCTTCAGTGCTCCCTTTCAGAATATTTGGGCAAGTCTGAAATACAGAAGTATGGCTTGCGGGACAGGGCTTATAATTGTTCAATGTCTAACCGGAGAGAGAAAATACATACTTAGATATACAGGAACATACCTTAGATATGCAGAAGGCTGACCCAGGAGTGAAACAACTGGTTGAAGCTTTGTTAGATTTCTGTTTGGCTTGTTCAACCCAGCTGAATTTTCCTCCTGCATTCGGTGGGAGCATGGTCGGGCCAAGAGAGGCTACTGTATTACAGATTAGACATTACTATGCTATGATAAGTCCTACCTGAAAATGCCCTGAAATAGACCTATTGATTTATATTTGTGGTGCAGTCAATATTGCTGACTGTCACGGAGAAATGGGGAATAGGGTGCAACAACTGCACAAAACAGTGCCGCCTTAACCATCAGAGCCCCTCTCTGACGGTCAAGGAATTTTCCTCTTTTTGCAGGTGAAAAAACAAGGCATGTAGTAACTCCGATGGTTCCCCCAAGATAAATGCAGTAAGAGCAAGCCTTGTGCTATTACTAGTTTCCTGACCCTCTTTTGTGTCTTTTTTCACAAGATCAGTCCTCCTATCTCTGGAAGGGAGAGGAACCCAAGCGGATCATACACCTGAACTTATTCTGTTCCTAGCCAGAGCCACAGCAAAGCAGGGCGGGACATGTGGTGAGTCCAATGCCGTGGGCACACGCGTCCAGCCCTGCACTGCTCATTTGTTTTTTTACCAGGATCGTGGGCAATGAAATGAGCTTGGCTTGAAAATCCCGGATCAGCTCCCACAGACAGTTGCATCCCCATGCTGACTACTAAAAGGATTCTGAAATTCTGCCTTGAGAACCACAGTCAAAGCAGTTTATGGTTGAGGCCTCGCAGCTCGCTGGTGGCTGTTGAAGCAGCAGGGATCTGCTTTCTCCCTGCTGGCTGCCAACGTAGTCACGGCTAGCTGAAATGGAGATGGCTGGTGGGAGCGAGCGTTTCCCACCGAAAGAACAGCCTGCCGAAAACCTGGCCTCGGAGCTCCACCTAGAGTCCTCACGGGTGAGGCTTGAGGGCTCCTCACTCCCTGGCAGCATTTGGCAGAAATTAAGGTGATTCCCAGCTGAACGGCGCTGCCTGACTTTGCCCTTACTCCTCAGAGTAAAAAGCTTTTCATTTTTCTAGAACTTAAAAAAAAGCATGTCAAGTTTATAAAACCTTAAAAAGAACCGATGCCCACACATTACCACGAGATCTCATTAGAGATCATCAGAAAGTGCCTGCTGAAACCACGTTCATTCTGCTCAGCTGAACAGCCTCACGCCCAGAAGAAGAGGTGACCTTTCTCTCTTGTTGAACGTCTCCATTTCCTTTGTCTCGTGGTGTACAGTACAACTTTGCTATGCCTCAGTAAATGCTCACAGAAACAAACCCACATAGCTGGGACGGACCTAGCACTATACCAACATCTACCTGCTAGAGGACGTCGTACTCTGTTTTTTCTCACCCGACACGCTGTTGTGCCACAGAGACAGTGCCAAATGAAGAACCCATGCACAATACAGCTGCACCCTGTGAGCAGGTAACAGGCCACGGACTGTCTCAGGTCCACGTTAACACAGCGCTGACCTGTGCTGTGGCACACGCTGTGGAGTCTTCACCTCGACAGACAGGGTCCAGATGCTAACTACACCGCAGAGACTGGCCAGCAACGAGAACATAAACATTCAGTGATTAAAAATTAGGGAACAAGCACCCAACATCCCAGATAAATAAATACTTGCACAAATGCTATTAATATGACCACTTTAAGGTTCACAATAGATGACTCTGACCATTAAAACTGAACATGAAGAAAAAATTGAAAAACTTGAATTTTTATTTTTATCTGGAGATATGGCAAACCCAAAATGTAAAGTACAGTGGAAAGTGTTGTGCGCACACAGACGTGTTGCTTCTCTTTTGCCATATTAACCAGAATATTAAACATCCAGGACCACCAAGCTTTTTATTGATACATGTACAAGAATTAACTAGCCAAACATGGGTTATTTCATGCAGTGAGGTTGCTGTGGGGTAGGGAGAGAGACCGAGTAAGAGCGGTGGTACTTTCAACAGAATTTACTTGTATGCTCAGAGGAGGTACAGGTACTGATGGAGATACATGTTAATAAAACCCAGAAGTGTTACAGTGTCCAATGGAGACACAAGATTCACTTAGATCACTGTGTTGGAAGATAATCTTACAATGTTTTACGGCAATACCTTCTAGAACTATTCAGATGAAACTGGATAAGAAGGTAATAAATATCAATGTAATAAATACTTCTTCTGGGATTCTAATCTTCCTTGGTTTTGTGCCTCCCAATTTAAGAGTCTGAAATAAATGTCAAATCAAAGAGTTCCAAAAGAAAAACATTTCTGTAAGATCAAGATCTATAATAACGAGCTCACTCCAAGACTGCCATCTGTTTTCAGTCACTTTAATGTGCCTGTGATATCACTGTCACTAAAACACTATAAGGTTTTGCCAAATATGTGCTGCCTTAAGTTGAATAACCTAATTCTGTGCGTGTTTCTATTGGAAATGAATAAGTATCGTAATAACTAGAAAAGAAATCAAATGTTGGAAAATATTTAGACAGGTAAGGCAATGTGGCAATAAAAGCTCTTACGGGATTGTGTCTATAGCTGGACACTTACAGTTAACATGGCAAACATTAGCTGGCAGACGTTGAAAGCATGCCTCCAGTTGTGATACAAAACCATTCGATAATTCTTCCTAACCGTCAAAAGCCACCTACACAGCGTCTGAAATGAAAAGTACAAATTGTATCAGGGCTAATAAAAGTGTACAAATGGACAGAGCAGTGCCAAGACCAAAGCAGCAGATATCTCTGCAGCGCAGATGGTTACCTCGTAGTCAATTTTAAATTTCTGAACCATTCCAAGTTCCATGAACATCCGCAGGGCTGCAGTAATCATGGCATCCACATCAAGCGAGAAGTCATCAAAATGGATATCATCAATGCCAAGCTCTGACACCAGAGGGATGTTTGCTGCCTGAAAATGCCAAAGGGAAAGAGAAAGAGAAACTTCTGATTCAAAACTTGGGTCTTTTTTTCCATGTCACTTACAAGAAACCATCCGTACATCAGTTCTGACCTGCCAATACATCCCCTGCTTGATTTCAATGCCGAGCAATAGATGCCTTCATCTGAGAAATACAAACATGTTAAGCTAACAGAGCGAGGAAACAGTGGGAAGGAGAAGAACCTGATAAGAGCAGGAAATATGCTCACCATCCTAAATGGAGTCCATATACAGCATTTAGACTGTGAGAGCTGACCACTTTACAGCTACTGCAGTAACACAATATATTCCAGTGCGAATTACCATGCTGTAATGCAAGAAACATCTGGACAGCCAGCAGCTGTGAATTTTAATTGCTACCATTCAGAAATGCAAAGTAAATATACTGCTCTGCAGAATTTCTTCATCCAAATGCCTTTACGTTCATAAACATACAAGTGCCCTTTGCTTTACGCTGTTTACTACACATTCATAGAACCGAAAAAAGAGGAATACAAGAAACGTCTAGCAGAAGTACTTTTCAAAATAAAATTATTTTCAACATGCTGATTATGTAGTAAGTCAATACACGACAGCAAAAGCTTACATTTTGCTTTGTCCATGTAACAGCGGACTTTTGTTCTGTTTGTAAGAGAGGAATGAGCTTTTCATGCACACAAAAACATACGAATGAGTGTGCAGGACTGGCTAATGCATACAGTTGCGCACACAGATGTGTCGTGGCTGGCCCAGTGGCAGCAACTGCAGGAGCCAGGCAGAGGTGCTGACAACCCTCATGGGCTTGTTTGCCCTTCCTTACGCTCCTTTGGACTTGCCACTCATCTCCCTAGAGAGGGCAGGTGGAGGAGGCTGCGTTTGCTGAAGGAGCATCTGTTCCCTGTCTCCCGCAGTGAGAAGGTGATGGGTCAGGTAGAAACCTCACAAAGGGGCTGGATCCAGCCCACAGGCCATGAGCTGGACCATGCTGAATTAGTTAAAATCGCATGGACTCAGCTGGTGTGGCACATCCAGCTACTCACTTGCATAAAATACTGATCTGTTCATGCAACTGTAAGTTCACCTTCACAGTTACAGCTTCTATGCGACCCCCTTTTTGAAAACTTGTGTTTTGAAATATTGCACCCTCACTACAACAAGTTATTGACCTGTGAAAAGGTTTTTCTAGCCAAAGGGAAAGTGCCACCTCGATAATTACTTTATACAGAGATTAAGCTGGTTTAGCTACACCACGTAAGAGAAGATGGTGTAAACCTGCCATAAACCAGTATTAACATTGCAGTGTTAACTTACTTGCTAGCTAGAAGAAAAGTCTTTTCAGTTCAGCACCCAGTAAAGCATGCCAGTACCACAAAAAGTCATGGCGTTACACCAGTGAGGTTAACTGACATAGGAAATACAACAAACCCATCAAGTCAAGTGTCATCCCAGGACACAGCTGAAGAACCTCTGGAGCACGCAGACAGAGATGTAAGCTCTGTTAACTGCATACTTAGTCTGCTAGTGTACTTATCCAGGTTGAATCAATTCAGCATCTTTTTTTGAATAATTATTGAAACATTTGAAATACTTCTAGATGATCCCAACAGGAGTTACACCTTAACACCCTTTAAGATCGGGCTGAAAGACTACGTATTTGCTTCTGAGGTGAAGAAAGAAAGAAAATCTGGTTAGGTGTGAAACAGTAACGCTGGCCCAGAGACTGTGCTGTCCAGACCTTCAGCAAGTCTTACAAAAATTGTGACTTTTTTATCATTCAGTTATTCTTCAGAGCTTTGGGGGATACTCAAGATGCATACTAACATTTATTTTATGAATACACTCATTGCATGGTAAATACACTCTCTATAAAATGTCTCTGAGGGAAGAAACACATTTGTCCATCTTACTCGTTTGTTCCTTAGAGAGAAGTTTAAATAACAAAGATGCTGAAACAGAAGCACATGATTGTAAGTAGACCTACTTGAAATTGTTTTATTGAAACTATCTTTACAAACCTACTGCTGCACTTTCATTACCTTTGAAGTGGGCTCTGATTAAAATTTTCGCCTTTTTTTGTCCTCTTAAAGGAAAACAGATACTCTCCTTGCTGTTTTTACTGGAAACAAACACTTTTACCAGCCTGTTACAATTCAAGGGAGAACACTTGAAGCAGTTGCTCAGCTGCAATTGTTTTTCCCGTTGTCAAACAGTGGAGAAATAACAATATATTCCAAATCTATTACAAACTGAAGAACAGGATATTAACAAAGCAAGTCAAAAACAATTTCTTCCCACGTCAGTCTGAAACTTTTAAATATTTATGAGGTTTTACATTCCTAAATTTAACAGGAGTGCGATAATCCAAAATAACTGCTGAATTAATAGCCAGGAAATAACATTTATATAAAAGAACCATTTGCTTTACAACAGCAATAAAGGAAACAACAGAATTATGAGTGTCGAGACTAATTTGAATAATGTTAAAAATGATATGTTGTGGGGCTGTAGCAATATTCTGGCTGCACCTGGCATTGTCTGTCCTCGGCTTCTTGTGTTAGAAATGCAGCAGTCTAGGGTTCATGGGAGAGCAGTCATTAAAACTTCATTTTTTTAATTACAAAGATATAAAAAATATTCATAATACAGAATATTAAAACATACCCATCCCTGAAATTTTGCTGCACTGCAGGACAAATTCCAGTGGATTTCTTAAAATAAACAGCAATAACAACACTCTTTTTCCAGGAAAACAGAGGCGATGAAAGTACCATGACAATAAGAGGAAGGGGCAGGCAATTAAAATTCAAGTTACAGTGAAATTATTTTTTAAAGCACCCCAGTGATTTAGAATCACTTAAAAGGCTTGCTTCCTTTTCAACGTTTTGAAGTTCAATTTCCCCTTTCTAAAAACAATTAAGAACATTATACTCTGAAGTCTCTTTACCCTGCGGACCAAGCATTTCAATGCTCTTCATCCTTGAGAAAAATTCACATGACTCTTCTGTAAGCTTATGGTAAATTAGAGCTGGACATGCTTCCTCTGGTCATGTCTCCAAACCCATTGGTACTAAAGCAAAAATTCGTCTTGAAAGGTACCACGAACACAAGTTGGGCTTAACACATGGAAGGCCTTGCCTTAGGTCTTGCCTAATAAAGTACAAACTCAGCAGTTACCAGACTGGGAAACTATCACCACTTGTAGGCAGCTTGAAAAAGAGGATGTCATGCCCCTGAATGAGAGCATAAAGACAAGGTCTGTGGCGACCCCATACTCAGATGTGCATGGGATGGGGTGGGGTGGATACAGGAAGGAAAAAAAGCACCTTTGTACTCAATTCAGGATTGGACACAGATTATCCTTTCCTCATAGCTCTTTGCTGTCATGTAAATTGCTTCACAGTCTGCTTGGTGTATGTGAACAGCTAGGAGAGGAGTGACTGGTTGAGCCTTACCTTACATCAGCCATCGCCAAAGGGCCATATGCCATTAATGACCATCATACTTCCAAATACGTGGAACACCAAAGTGGCTTCTACCAACAATAAAGTCCCAATTCTGGCCACTATAAAAGACTGCCCACGGGAATAGAAAAATAATGTTTCTGGTTCAGTATTAATAAGCCTTTGGGCTGTTGTGGATGAACAAAGCCTAAGAAGGAAAACTTTAGGAAACTACAGAATCAAAGTTTTAGGAAAACTTTGGAAGGCTAAACACTTGAAATAAAAGCTACTATTTGATGCTTACACCTTAGTGCTGCTGAAGACAACCCTTTCACAGTTTTAGAAGTATGTATAAAACATACACTGTATAAAATGGTTTCTTTATATTGTTAGCATGCAACTAGATAAGAATAAAGATATGCATTCATACTTGGTTTTTCTTCTGGGCGGTATGTGTTCATGTGTAAATGTATGTCAGAGAAATGCAGGATAATATGCACACACATATACACAGAGCATTTTACAACATTCGCGCTGTAAGGGCTGAACGAGGCGATCACAACCAATCAACACAAGCAAAAGGGGAGACTTCTGCTGCTCTTACTGAACATATTTCCTGAATGAGAGACAGGTTTTACATTCAGCTTGGTTAATGTTACTGCAAATTGCTTTCCTTTTAATCCTACTTTCAGTTTCTGTCATATACCACACTAGTACCCTCATAATGGCCAATACTGCTATTGAGAAAACATATGCAAATCATACCATTAAATGCCCTCTTACAAATTAACTTTAAATCAGTTTATAGTTATAAGTAGTACAAGAATGATCTCTTGGAGACGGGTAAAAGGAAAGGGGGCAAGTTTCCTGTCCTGAATAAATTGTAGGTGTGATAGCTGCTATAAGCTCATGATAGGTGTCTTGCTATTTTAGGATCTGGAAACACATTACCAGTCCTTCCAAACAGGGAAGAAACTTTATGGATTTCCCTAACCATCCACACAGTTTTACAAACCAAACTTCCTGTGTGAGGCGGAAGTCTAGTTTTCGGTATGTGAAAGCTATACTAAGCTAAAGTCTTCTCATTCCAGCTAGTCAGATGTACTGCCAGTGGAGACCAGCAGACAGGTCACATGCTGCCAGCATAAGAAATGGTCAGAGGGAGATAACTCCTTACATAGGGAAAAACTGTATCATGTCAGGAACAAAAATGAAATAGCAATTTAGATAGTTAATCATCTCCTATGGCAGAATTTGGTTATGAGACAGTCTGGGTCAGTGGTGGAGAGAGGGCAGTTTCAAGGTGGTGATTATGTTTTGTCTCATCTTGCCATAATCCTTTCATTCCATCCTTATTTCCTACAAGTTGGCACACACCGATAGGCAGCTTAAGGAGTTTCTTAAACAGAAGATACCTACAGCTCAAGGGTCCGATTGTGATAACTTGATTCAGCATTACATGTTATATGAAAACACAGGTTTTGATCCCATTTGATAGTAAGAACATAGGACAAAATATCATTCCACAGATTGACAAGAAAGGCTTACTAAATGATTTTGCACTAACTCTTCTAATAAAATATTCTTCGCGATCTTACATATCGATATTTGATAATGTGATAAAATCAGATTTAAGGAAACTGGTGAGTTCTTTAGAAAGCATTCTTTCTCTCCCTGTAAAACGCTCACTACGATGGAAGCAGTCCAGCTAAACACAGAAAACACTGGACTGAAATCCTACTTTACTGTGTCAGCTTAAACTCTCTGTACTTCAGTTTTACTACCTGTGTGGATAAGACATCAGTGCTTATTATGCGAGGAAAGCATTTTGAAACCTACTGATAAGTATATTAGTATGGCTTTATTAAAAAAAATAGCACATTCTGCCATTTGGTATGCTCAGCTTCTTTCCCATGCGATATCAGACCTATTCTGTAACAATAACTTCCACTACTGAATACAGTCCAGTTTTTATATAGCCCTATGGACAGTGACATGTGGAATGGTTAGCAAGGTTTCCTAATCAGAAAATACTGCCAGACTGATGGAGAAAAAGTAACAAGAAACTTGAATATATATAACACATATAAAGATATCCCATGAAATATGTGTCCCAATGTAGCAAAAGAATGGCAAAACAATATAGTATGCCTCTTAACTCCCAGGGGCACTGTTTGAGTCAGGAGTCCATGTACTATGATTTCAATAGCGGGTCAGGATCTGACCTCATTTATACTCTATAGTGAAACTGGAGCTTCAGACAACGTGACATACACAAAAAAATAAGACTACCTTTTCAAGTATCTCTTCACCTAGAATCTCCCTTGGAAGATTAGGAACTGAAAAACCTTGGAGGCTGATCATCAAAACCTGCACCGAAAGCATCAAAGTGGAGAATATTTAAATGCAATGCTTTCTTTCTCTCTCACTTAATCTTCTATCAAGCCATATTAGAGACAGTATTTTCTGATGGCAAAGATTTTTATTTGTGAAGGGTTCTTTTCATGTACAAACGCCTCTAAGATACTTGCTTATATTTATAGCTGCAGGCATCTTTTAAAATGTATCTTTATAGTCAGTTATTAGCAGTAGTGGACAAATTTTGCACTTCTTCATAGCCAAGGAAGACCAAAACCTGTTATGTTCCAGTCTGACACATTTCTTACTCTTTCCAAAGGGGAAAGAATCAAATGTTTCAGCTCAGGGATGTTTTAATGCCCAGAGCAACCTGGCTTTTAAAGGCCTCCATCTGTTACTGCAGACTGCGGATGGCATCTCTCTGCCCTCCACAATGCTGAGTTAGCACCTCTTTTCCAATGACCAACCGCAGCAGAAGCAGGACAGCGGCATTTAAAGGGAATTCTATAATATTTACAGTAAAGGGGAACAGGTGTGGAAGAGACTTAAAGCGTGCACATGTATTACCCTCTGGATTTTGATTTTAATGATTTTGTAAGGTGATTATCACAGTAGCATTGCTGCTGCTGCCTTCAGGAGTGAAAGTGCCCAGAATCACAGAATCATTTAGGTTGGAACGGAGCTCTTGAGACCAGCCAGTCCTCAAGCAGGGTCAAAAAAACCTCAACGTTATTTGCCCTTCAACAACTTTCACCAAATTCCAATTCTCTGAATGAGATCACTGTATCAAGGGATACTCAAATAACCACAGCTGGAGACTGGAATGAGATAGGAGTGGGGCTTTGGACTCATCTGAAGGCAGCTAGATGAAAACATGAGAGAAGGAGACATCACGCTGCCATATGAACGCGCTTTGCCACAGTCAGATCTACCAGACTCCCTGTTTCTGTGTGCCAGACTCTGTGAATGTTATCCAACAACTGTTCAGATGTAAAAGACATCAACAGTCCCTGGAGTAGGATTTATGTATTTTAAACCTTTTCAGAGTAACCCAGCAGATAAGCAGAGGGTTGAAATTGCGAAATCAAATGGCCAAGCTCTGCCCAAAGTCCCACAGTAGGTGTTTGAGCCCTTTGCTGGAAAAGGTCATTCATTGCTTTAGTCTAAGTTTCACATCTGTAAACTGAGATTAACACTGCTCTTGCATCCAGCTTCAAAATCTGCAGCTGAAGCACGTATATGTGGTCCATACTGCTTCATCCTCAGCTGGCAAATTAACAGCGTAACACGTAATTTAGACATGAAATGTGGAACAAAGAAAGTTGCATTTAGTCTTGTTTCAAAAAGTTATATTTGCTTTAACCATTTACCAAACATAACTACTGCTTAGTATGAATACTGATATTTGCTTTAATTAAAAGCGAAACTTCATGGCATTAAGAAACCTATTTATTCTGCTCCTTCTATTAGAACAAGAAAAGTAGCCATTAAGCAATATATCACTATCAAATATAGCATTTAGGATTTTTTTTTATTATCATGCACTGTGGGCTTAGGACAAAAATATGGTATTTACTTTCTGCTTTTACTATAAAGCTATATGTGCCTGAGAAAAGGATTTGTCTTCTTATAATTTTATTTTTAAAAGGGCAAGGGAAGATATGTCATTGCAGCATTACACATGCTATTTCCAAAGGTAAGCCCAAAATTATAGCTAAAAAGCTGAAAATATTTTGAATCTTTCTGATCAATCAATCCTGTCTGAACATGCCACTTTCTGAAATTGGGACCCATCAAAAGGAATAATAAATTTCAGAGATAAAAATATTACATTTAAAATTTTGTTACAAACTATAATAGAAAAGACACAAAATACATTATTTATGTTGTTAAAAATCAATCCTTGATGTTAAAGTTCGTTCCTAGTACACAGAAACAAAATATATGGCAGCCTATAAAAGGAACAAGAAATTTCTATTTTAAAAGAACAGAGACATAAAATAAAAGCAATTAATGGTCTGAGCATCTATTATTCTTAAGGCCAAAGTCCATAACCACAGCAGCCTAGGACTGGAGTTTTACAGGGCATGCACATTCGACACAATGATCTCCCGAGGCGCACAGGGGAGCGTTCACATCCCTTTGGCTTATGGTGATTAGGAAATAACCAGTGTGTCACATACTACAGGCTAGCAACTGTCGACTTTTTATGACCATTGGTGCAGATGAGAAGCTCATACAAAAGGGTCTATTCAGTCTCTGTCCCAGAATTTGAAACAAACACAAGCAGCAAACCTAGGGCAAGTATTTCTCAGTGATACAAAAGTGTCAGGCATGCAGGCTGCCATTTCCCACAACAGCCTTACTTGGTTTTGGTAGGCAGAGAGTCAGCTTTGTTGCTCCCACGAAGAGCAGAATAGGGAATGTGGACTGACCCTCTCATACCTAGAAATTTGGGAGGGTGAGGAAAGAAGGATACAAGGTAGCCTTCTCCTCCGCAAGACTACCTAGGAAGGGGAGGGAAGGCTCTAGCTGCTTCCTTGAAGACTTGGAAGAGGAAAAACCTGATTAAGGGTGCAAGAAACAGGGTCAGGGTTCTTCTCACAGAGGACATGATATGAAGGCACAGGGAGGAACTGGCTCTTTTGGTGGCAAACAGCCCAAATTGTGCCCTGCAATTCTCAGTTGGACACGCGGTGTGAGAGAGTGTGTGAAAGAGCAAGAAGTGAAGGCATTACCAAGAACAGACACGGAAAAAAAAAAACCAAACCCAACCCCGAAACAATAAAACCTCAAAACCCCACCAGTGTCACAATGGTGTATACACTGGTATTACATTATTTTCTGTCCCAGCGTACTCCAGCAGCACTCACTGCACCCAAGCCAATCTGCAGGACCACTGGACACGTGCCACCGTGGGGCCGTGGCGGTGCTGCAGGAGTGCACAGCAATGGCAACTGGACGGTGTTCCTGCTGGCCATCAAAATTTTCTTTCTGAGCACCTGCGACAAATCAGGCTGGCAGTACAGTGACTGGTGGTGAAAGTTATGCAAATATATGAGTGGGCTACTGCTCCACTGGGGAGAAAGTCCTATTTCAGATCTGCTAGAGTGACAGCTATAGCAGAATATTGTCAGATAGACAATAAATAACATTGAAAACACCTTCAAACTTACAACGTACATTTACAGAAAAGCTCCAGAGAACATTGCAGTGATTATCCTTAAAGTATGTTTTATCTTTGTCGTCTTCTCCTTAGTTTTTGTCAGGTTCTGATTGCAGGTTTAGAAGAAATCTACCCATCCTATTCTGAATCCATAAATCACTCCCTAGGAGCACTCAGGACTGCCCAAAAGAGCATCCTCCAAAACCACAGAGGTTCACCTTGCTACAGTTTAACAAGCCAAGAGGGTTATCCTGTGTGAGGCTTCTTGCAGGGTGGACTGTGAACACAGAGCCCAACTCCTCTCCCCGTAGCAGAATGTGCATCCTCCACAGCACCCTCCATCCCACAAAGCACACCAGCAGAGAAAGCCTAAGCACCCAACCCGCAAACCCCACCACAGAGCTCTAGTTCACACACAACTCACAGCCTAATCACCACATATTTTCTGAGAAAAAAATGTAAAGATCCTGCTCTTTCAACAAAACCAAATAATAGGTGCTTAAGTCTTATATTTATTTAGCACTTTACTTCCTAGCTATATTGCTAGCTTTATAAATTTTCTTTAAACAAAAGTTGCTTTCATCTACCACTACTTTGAGGTGAAAGGCTGCAACACAGCCATAAATACTTGTTTCTTGTCATTCATGAGGTTCTTAATGAAGGTCTTATAATACACAGTAACTGATCCCTATGAAAATACCCTTATGATATTTGACTGATAGAACTGTTCCTTTTCCCCTAGACACCTTGCATCTGCCAAATTAATGTTTTGAATATAACATCTTATCCTGTGCTTAGACGGTGCTGCAGAGGGGCCGCAGCATCAGCCGAGGAGGTACGAATCTCAGTGAAGAGGTCTGTCTGCGTGACTCCATTTTAGGGACACCGAGGATTGTTCATGCCTGGCATAAAGCTGTGGGGGGCACAAATACCTCAGCCACCACTGACTCAAACAGCAAGGCAGTTAATGTGCAGACAAGTAGAGAAATGAGCCAGGCAAGGAGCTGGATATGGGACCCTACTGGGGCTGCATTGCTGTGCGACACAGCACCCAGCTCACCAAGGTCTCCCCCAGGTAGCTGCCATGCGACCCTGGGGCAGGCACTACCCACAGACCAGGTCTTGCCACAACTTGCCGTGGTGTTGCTGTGATTATGCCACTTACAACCTTTCCTTGCCACCACCCGCAGCAATGGGTCTCCTTCAGGGAAAGTACAGATAACACAAGTAGATACCTGGAATCTGTTTAACAGTAGAGTTTATGAAGGCCATAAATAGAACTCATTTTTTGTTGTTTTGGGGTGGGGTTTTTTGTGTGCCCATAAGCTGCTTGTATGCCTGGGACTAAACACGTGCTGCTGCATGGCGGCACAGAAAGCAGGGTTAGTTGAGTTAACGTTTAAGCGCACCAAACAGGATGCTGTATGCGCAGGGGGATCACAAAGGTGCTGGAAAACACCGATATCTGATATTCTCAGCTTTTTTGTGCGTTCAGAGCTGGGTGTAGCTTGTTACAAAGCACAAGATGATGGAACACTTCACAGAAATGGCCTCATAAAATATTCAGTTTCCTGTTTTTGCCTGGGGTACAATCTGCACATTTTCCATACAGTTGCAGCAAGAAAGAGAAGTGCTAGAGTCTATTTCTCATACATTTAAAGTGGTTACACTTTAAATTTGAAAGACTAAACATGCAGAACTACTGACATAATTTCTCTGTTAGAAAGTACATTTACTCTGCCTGGGATTTTGCCCAGACTAAACCAAGAGACTTTTGAGATCAAAACAGTAGAAGAATCCCCCCCCGGGCAGACAATGAAACAGTGTAATAAATAACCCATAGAAGGTTGTAATCACAAATATTTTTTACATAATATATGCTAGATATAGTTTTGCTTGGATGACACAGGCCCATACACCCCAAATATGAATTGATCTAGAAAACAAGTGGGCATCCATGCAATTTTTTCCTTCAAATAATCCCAGAGCCTAAGTTAATACTGCACAGGAGCATGGTCACCCACACACTCGTGTGTGGGAACAGGTCTTTCAGCACAGCCTCACTTACCAGCTGATGGAGGAATGCAAAAAAAAAAAAAAAAAGCTGGATATGAGACTGTGGATGTAACATGGCTGAACCCATGAGGATATTTCTCCCGAGTCTCTCAGTGACTTGCACAAGAAGGACACGCTGCCTGTGCTGCTAACATATTCTACTACATGCACACACACAAACATTACGCTGGTGTCAAATTGCACTGGTATTACCTTTTTCGGGATTTTACAGCTTAACAGAAATGCTGCTAGGCAATCAGCCTTAAAGTGGAGCAAGGATGGCACCCAGTGGCCAAACAGATTCATCTCCGAAAAACATTTCTTATCTATTTCCCATTCTTCACATTTGGGAGTTTTAATTATAAAAAGGTTCAAGCTCTAATATGAACCCGTTGGCAACGTCAAAAGCCTTTAAAGGACACTGCCTTCTTCCTTTGGGGGACATTTATGTTTCCTTTTGTAAAATATTTTGTAAAAAACCCCACCTATAGAAATATTGCCATTAACATAGAGGCAGAAATAAACAAAGAAAAGTATTTTTTCCTTTTATAGGGTATATGCTAGGGAAAACAAAAGATTTTTTTCCTGGTTTTAAAATCAGTACAACTACTAAGGAACTTGTTTAATTTTAAAATTAACATTGACAAGATTAATGCCAATTAGAAAATTTCTATCCAAATAAAGTTTGGTGAAAAGCAACTTGATTTTTTAACCAGAAAATTCCCAGTTATAACTGTCAGTCTGCTGGGGCTACAAAAGGAATCCAAGCACAGATAAATAAAGAATAATTTTAAATGTGAAATATTATGCCATTTTTCTGGATTTATTTGAAGAATTCTTTCTTCCATGAGTTAAAACAAACAGTACAATGGTCTTACTGGGCCAGTCTGGGAATGCAGGTCTCAGAACAGCGAGCTGTCACATACAGAGCTAGCCCCAGGGATGTCTATCAACTGTGTGGGGAATAATTTGCTCCTTATCAATGGCGAAAGAACCATGATAAACCCACAGTGAAGAACTCCTAAAGTACTATCATTTGCTGAAGTACCCCAATTTTTTAAATTATTCTGGTCCAATTTAAGTGCACAAGTCTTTGCTAGATAGATTTTTCTTCCTGTTTGAAAACCTTTCCAAGTATAAATTCCCAAGTCTGTCACTGACTGAAGCATACTACTTTATCATTTGACAAGTGTTGATTTTTTTTTTTTAATCATTCATCAGATCTTCCTCAGGCTTGCATGACATTTTAAATGTATTCTATGCCTTATCACTTTTTGCATCGTCATTGGCTAAATGGTGTAGCAATGTTGAACTGTATTTATTCCTCGATGCTTTCCAGCTGACAAGAGATTCTTGTGGAGTATGATGACTGATCAGATTGAAGGACAGACAACAGGTCTGTTGGATAATAAATCATTTCACCTTCACTTGTGAGCAATACTATGTCCCCAACAGTTGCTAATTCTAATTTGTTTTTCTAAGCATTCTCAAGTCCTGGACCAACTGTGGTTTTGGATATGGAAACAGATACAAGAAATACAAAACTTCTCATGTAAATAACAAAATGCAATATTTGAGAGCAGCAAAGTAGCAGCACACTTTTTTTAGTATGGATAAATTAATGACCATAAGTGTTTTATTAGTCCTCAGCTGAAAATTTCTGTTGTTGAAGTACCACTGCATTAGTGTGCATAATTACTAAGAAACTGAAAAATGGCCACTATTTAAAGGCAATAAGTCAGTAACATTTTAAACTACTTAGAATGGTTTTTTTAGTACTGTAAAAGAATATTAGAGTATAGCAGAAATTCTTAGAATTATTATCAAAATTTATTTCAGCTTTACAGAAGGCTTTTTAAAAAAAGTAGTACAAAGACCAGTTTTGACCCATGCACGTAATTTTAATTTTCTGTTATTTTCGGTGATTGAAGTTTATTACTTGTTATAGTATTTAACAGGGAGATTTAAGCTCTGGTTTAGCTATGAAGTAGCTGATCTTAGAAGTAGTCATTTATTATTTAATATTTCTAGTTACTGTGTGTCTTTACAGTGCAGTCAGAATATCAATGTTGATTTTTCACATTTTTTTAATCCTAACCCTTAAGCTCCCCTCTTTTTAACTTGCAGCGTAAAAGTATTCAGAGATTATTCTGTATAGCATAAACACTTAAGAATAAATACATTTTGCCTTTGCATATTAAAAAAATTCCACAGGAAGTTCCTTACTGACATCAGCATTATGCCCTTGCCCTGACGTAATCCACAGTCCAGAACATATTCCTTTTTGAAAGAAGCCTATCCCTTTTAAAAATTCATTTAATGACCTGTGCTAGACTCATAAATGAACAGAAAAAATTGTCTGGGCATGGATATATGCTTAAATTGTGGGCTTTATCTAGCTTCCAAGCCACAGGTTTCTTTCTTTTGCCTTAACTCTCCCAAATCATATATAGCATTTCCTCAAGAGAAACATCTTTTAAAAACAGGATTTACTTACTTCCTACACTACAAAATAAACTGGTTTTGTGTGGGCTTATCATACAAATGCAACACAGTTGCATCATACAAATCCTTTGCAGTCAGAAAGCAGAAATGTTGAAATCTTTCACAGACATGTTTTAATATTTCTGTCCCCTCTTTGCAGATGGGAAACCAAAACATGAAGAAGTGCCCTGTCCTGCTCAGATGATATGACAACACGAGGGCAAGGAACCTGCCTAGTTAGTCTACAAATATTCAGAGGTGGGCAGACGGGGTGGATGTACTCCTCACAACCACTATAACCTCCCTTGACCCCTCTGTAGCCAACAAAGAGGGCTGGCCTCTTCAGAGAGCAGCTCAGTGCCTGAGCCTCACCAGGTTAAATTACTCCTTGTAAACCCTCCCTCCACAATATCCTGGAAAATGCATATTTCATCTGCCCTGGAGGGAAGGGAACATTTTACTCTGGGAGCTCCATGTTTTCACCTGGAAAAAATAAATGTGGTCATTTTAGAAATACAAGAGAAATCCCTTCAGTGACCTTTTGCAACAATTTAATCTCATCTTGATCAACTACGAAGCCAATAAATTCAAATCCTGAAATTTCAATAAAACTGAATGTTTCAATTTTTGAAAGCAAATTCAGAATTCCCATTAGCTTCTTCTATTAACTACCCCTAGAATTAGGGTAGACACCGTAGTATGACACTAGTCTAGTAGGACAGCTCCAAAAGCAATTTGTAAACAGGTGCCTCTCGTGCCTCTGACACACTGAAGTCATCCCACTTCGTTTCTGATAAAATGGCCCATGGAAGAAATTAAAGCAAAAAAACCCTCAGGTTTTTTTCCACAGACTGTCATATTGCTCTTTTATATGCCTTATTCTCAATAAAAGTTATCACACTGGAACAGGTTTCATGATGGTAACAGTATCTGTATGAGAAGGGCTGTTGTATTAAGAGAAGTGCACCTGAGAATCACAGGTCCCAGCACTGAGACAAGGAGCTGAAGAATAGCTTAGCAGGACAATCCAGAAATGCTTCCAGGGGCAGGTGGTTGAGAAAGGAAAAGAAACAGCTCTTACTAAAACAAACAATTCAGCAAACTCTGGAGTTTTCATCAAACCCTGGTACCTGCAGTTTCTCAGATTTATGACAGTAATGATCAAGTCAAAGCACATTTCTCTTCATTTTAAACATAGAAGGCATCGTCTTTTTTCTGAATGATAAAAAGTGATACAAAGAATGTAGTTTCCTTTTTTTTTCCCCAAGCAGTGCTGTTGGAAGGCACTGATTAATAACATAAGAATAGTTGTATTGTGTCAGACCAAAGGTCCTTCTAAGCTCTGTACCTTAGCTTTGAGAGTGACCGAGAGCAGGGTAGACTATTTGAACTGAGAAAACATGCTTCCTTGGTGCACTCCTCTCAGCTTCGGTGAGCTGAACTTCGGAGATTTCCTGAGCCAGAGATGACTGTCTTCCTACAACAGTCCTCATTTGCCTTTTCCTTCTGTTAATTCATGATTTTTAACTCATTAACATATACGGTGATAGGTCATATAGTTTTAACTACATGTTTGCTGAAGAGAGATCTTTAGTCAGATTAAAATCTGCACCCTGATAATTTCATTTGATGCCCCTAAACCTAAACATTGTATGAGAAAAGACCACGGACAGTCTTTCTCTGCTCCTCCATGTGCTTCCCTCTCTTCACTGAAATTTAAAAAAATTTTTTAGTTTTAGGTATCTTTGAGCTACAGAGCACTAGCCTGATGTCAACAGATGACAGTCGCACATTTCAGAAACTAGCATAAAACCCCCAGTATTTTATTTTTAATCATTATTTATTATTTTTAATAGTTTTCAGCGCATGCAATGTGTTCCTGACTACTTGTTTCCATGACAACTGAAGACATAGGCACATGTAAAAGTGTATGAAATAATGTAATACAATAAAGAGCTCAGTGTCATGAGTTATGAAACCCTTAACACTGCGCTTTAGGTCTTGTCTTCTGTGGGCAGTGCATGTGGAAAAACAGAGAAAATAAACTGTTTTACATCTTGTGAACACATGCATTTCTCAAAAGGGAAAAAGGGAACAGAGCTCCCTTTTTATACACAGTATTAACACTTAAGCCCTGTTTACCCTCAAGGTTTCTCCTTATGTTTTTCCCCATTGTCGCCACTTTCAGTGGAACTTGAGCAGCTGGAATAGCATTGGGGAAAAGCTCAGTGCCAGCACAGACCCTCCTGTGACAGCCAAAGAAGAGTCCAAGAGTCTGTGTGACTAGTCTTGGGGGACAATCTGAAAAATACTTAAGCATGTGAATAATTTAACGCACTTACATAGAATTGTAGGTCTCTAAAGAACTGTATGTGTTTCACCATATGCATGGCTGGAATACTTGCAATACTGACTTTGCAGTGTGATTACATGCCTTTGGTCTTTGGTAAACCCATGTTACCAAACAGATTGAAACAGCAGTGTCATCGATGCATAAAAACCTCATCTTCTAGCTCTACATATTTAAATGGCAATATTTCATAAGTGGTCCAAAACACAAAGGCCAGCTTACCTTTCTGAAATTTAATTACTGAGGAAGGCTATAATGTAATTATTATAAACCACTACAAATGATTTAATTACCAGAACATAAAAGTAACTAAAATAGTTCTAAATTGAAAGATGGCATCACAGCAGAGAATAACCTAGCCTAGGAATGCTTTCCCAATCCTTGCAGAGATTGGAGATAAAATTAATACATAAAATTCAGTTTTTCATTGTGCTGCCCACTGTTACCCATTTAAGGGTGGGATTAAAATTGTAACAGCATAAGACATGAATAACAAATTAATTTTATATCATACATGTAATGCACTCCAAGTATCACTTTCACTTAAATCCATCATCTTTCAAAGATTAAACTGTTTACATTGTCATATACAGTAGCAGTCCTAAAAGTTGTTTCCTTTTTTGGTTCAACTCTTTTCATCGTTATTTAGTTAAATGTCTCTGTTTTTGAGAGACACACAAAAGTCTCCCTATGTGGATGTATGTCTTAACTAGCCGTACCTCAGGCTATGGAATTGAGAAACGCAGGAATTGTTATTCATGCTACATTTTGAATCGAAGATTCTGTAAAGCAGGTGATACATTATTTTCCGTTGTGTAGCTCTCCTGTGTGCTGTTTGACCTAAAAAAGGGAATCTCTCACAGGGCTATAAATAATGCATCATAGTCATTAAATATTGATCTGGCTTATACCATTCACAGCTGCACAATTAGGTTAGCTTTTTAAAAACAGCTTCTTGTATATTACCCGTAATAAGACAGTGTTTACATATTCTCTTTGGAAACTATATTAGTTAAATTTAAATGTGATGTGTGTCTGTGGGACTGCTTGCTAAGTCACAGGACTTGTTCATTACTGTCTCAGAAGTCAGTAACTCTTGCTATAAATATCCTGTCCTGGACACAATTCGACATTCTTTACTCATGCATCTTGGCTTTCTATATTTGTCTAAAAGACAGCTATTTTTAGGCTTGGAGAGCCTGCATTTCAATGAGAAGAAACCTGGCACTACAGGACAATGCTATGGGATAGCATCCATCTTAGATTAATCAGACTTCACTAGTCTTACGTTTTGCTATTCCAATAATACAAATGCTTATAGCTAAACACTAGTGCTAGTACGTAATGGAAATAATGGAATTGTCTTTTAAGTCTAAAATACAAGAGAGAACTGAGTTGCCACAGTCTTTAAAAACATACCTAACTTCTTAAAAAACCAAAATGAATATTGATATGGGTATGATTCATCGGTGCATTACTTTAGCTTAGCCTGCCAAAATTCAGTTCGAATTTAGTGCAGTTACGTAGATGCAAGTGAGGAGAAGCATTGTGATAAATCAGGCTCAAGATTTCAGACAGACATTCTCAGATATGCAAAAAATGTTTGCACTCAAGGTGGATTTTTTTTTTTTTTGTTTTACTTGCAAACGCCCATGAAAAGTAAAATTTAATTTTTCTCCCTATATCTAGAGCAATGGTATCAGAAATCTACCTATCACAGTAAAGCAGCACATATCAGAAAACCTAAAAAATATGCAGTTTATATGAAGTTAGCAGTATATTGGATTTAAATGATTTTTTTTTTGAAGCCATCATAATTTAAATTAAAAAAAAAACAGAGTTGAAAAATATTGAGTAGCAAATAAATGTAAAATAATCTGGCAACAGAGAGTCTATGTATATTATTTACTATAAATTGTATGTTTTTGTTGCTCTTGTTTTAATCCTATAAATCATTCACAAAAACCACATCCTTGTTCTTAGAACCTGGAAGTACAGTGCATATCCCAAATACAGGAATAATGGTAGATACCCCATGGTAAATTCTGATTAATAATTAATTCTGATTCAATTGCCTGTTATTGAAACTCTATCAATTAAGCTTCCATGTGTTTTTCCCCATTTTAAAAACCTACCCATTTTCAGGAAAAAGGACCCATTTTACACTGCATACCAACTCAAGTTTTCACTTAACGTACATTTTAAACTGGCATAAAAAGAGGACTGGATCTTAAATTTTAACTTTTTTCAGAGATCCTGATCTGTCAGGAAACGCAATACAAAAGACTGACTGCCATGAATAAATGGAAGATGACAGAGGGAACATTACTACGGAATTTTACAAATGCCAAACAAAGCTGAAGACAGCAACATCCTGCTGAAATCAATGGCAAACCTCCCATTACTTTCCTCAGGGCCAGATTATCATCTACAGAGACTAAGGGATTTGCTAAGGCTCTGAATCCAGATCTCTGCAGTTCGTTCCACTTGTGCCCACCTGGAGGGCTAAGCCCCCTATCGCTAGAACAAGCTCACTGGGTTAAGGGTATGCATTTTCCATTCCCACTTCCCCTGAGCACGGGCAGCAGACTGAGTGGGTGACTCCATCCAGGTCAGCAGAGCTGCACCTGCCTACACTGCATCCAAGCCTCCCACTGGTCCTGCTCACGCTGGCCTCCTGAGAAATGTGTGCCTGCTAGCATAAGTGCTAATGAATCCCAAACGCTTTAATACAAATAACGAAAAGGACCAGTGACATGAATTTTTACAGTAATGATTCACATAATTGGATTATCTTCTGAGGAAAAAAACCCATTCTTTCATTAATAGAACAATTTCTAATCATATAAGCATTTTTAAACTTGGCTTTCAGATTTTTCTTAGTGAAAGCTATATTCTGGTAACACCAGAAGTGGAATCCCTTCAAAAATGTGCAAAAAAAAGTTTAATGTGCATCTATGTTGCTGCTTTGTTTTTAGACAATTGTAGAAATCAGGTATGGAATAGGCCAATTGCCTGACATGGTCCATTATCATACACTCATGTTTCATTGTTGCATACTGTGAACTTCCCTCTGTATTTTCCAGCTCCACAACCACTGGTGCTCTGCACTTTTTCCCATCCTAGCATCTGTAAAAAGGTATTTCATTTCTTAAGGGTTTCTTATTAAGGTGGGTTTTTTTTGTTGTTTCATTAATTCTTAGACAGGATTAGTAGCAACAGAAGTAAATGTTATTTATTTTACAGAACCTGCTCACAGTGATTATATTTAATTCTTTAAAAGATACCAAGTATATTTGTGAATTTGTATATTTGTGAATTCAGCCAATAACAGTAGGAAATTATTGACAAAATTTCAAGTAAAAAAATCAACTTTAACTAGTCTTGCTAGGCTTTCTGTAATGCAGTAAAATCAATTCACTGGTAAAAGCCAGAGGAAAAATAAATTTCGAGTATACTTGCAATTTTTCACTTTGTATCAGAATATTCTTCAGGTCTTAAACAAATAAAAATTAATGGAAAAGCATTTTATTAAGATTATAAAGAAATAAGATGACAAAGATGGAAATCAACAACTTGAACTAGGAGGAAGAATATGTAATTGTTTCCAAGCTGCTGGGGTCCAGTTACAGTATGTTTGGGGTAATATGTTGAAAAGTTGTCAATTCAAATGTATTGTCACTCCAAAGTCATTACTTACTGTTAGGTCCCGTGTCAGTCAAGAGCCAGTAGCGAACTACTGGCATTACTCTCATTTAGATGTTTCTATCATCTGTGTTTGTTCCTGCTCTGACTGAACCAGAACATTGGGTAAATCGTAACACACATTTCCTCTGACATCTGCCAATAAATCACCAAAGGGAGAGGGGACAGTTTTAGCCCCAAACACCCCCAGAGGGAGGAATTGTTTATTAGCCAGTCAAGTCTAGAAGATGACCCTAATATAACAAAAAGCTTATACAAAATATAACAATATAACAAACAGAGAAAAGAGCAGTGATTTCAGGGTAGAATGCCCCATGAGACCTCAGCAGAGAGACCGCCTGCCAGAGCTCTGCAAGGGCGGGAGACGGAACCAATTTCATCCCACTGATGGATGGCCCTCTCTGGGGATGATCTCTCTGTTGAAGGCCCACAAGACATGCTGGTCCTCTCTGGGTTTTTGTTGTTTTGTTTTGTTTACAGGTGTAAAGCATTAACAAAGACTACCTGGCACTCAGTTTGTCAGGAATTGAAAGCGAGACAACTGGATATAGGAAAGGGAGCATTTTTCTGAAAAAGTATCTCAGCTTAGTTTAAGCATAGCTTGGTTATATTCCTCATTTTCTCATCTATGTTCTTTATAAAAATGTATCTATCGGGGTTATTAATGAATAAATGATTTTCATTTCCCTTTACCTTATCATTAACCATTAAATAGATAGCAACATGCCTTCAAGATAAATGGATAATGACAAGCCATTCCTTACTTGGAGACTGGCAAATCTATTAACGAAGACACCTGGGAAAACAAGTAGAATAGCTCCTCATCACACTAGTATCTAAGTCCAAAGAGTAACATAGCAGGCTTTTGTTTCAACTACACAGACCACGATGGAGAATTGTTTTTCAGTGGCTGACAGCAACCAAGAATTATGGCCCTCTGGCATGTAGAAGGATATTGGTTGAATCCTGACAGTCACAGAAGCTATGTTACAGGTGCTTATTCTAAGGTAAACTACAATAAGAAAGAAAGAAAGAAAGAAAGACAGACAGAAAGAAAGACAGAAAGAAAGAAAGAAAGAAAGAAAGAGAAAGAAAAAGAAAGAAAGAAAGAAGGAAAGAAGGAAAGAAAGAAAGAAGGAAAGAAAGAAAGAAGGAAAGAAAGAAGGGAAGGAAGGAAGGAAAGAAGGAAGGAAGGAAGGAAGGAAGGAAATATATATATATATATATATTTATGGTCCTTTATCCCTTTCTTTCCCCTCTCTCTCACACATTGGTCAGCGTTCTTTTTGCAAAACATGAGATACAACTTATTAAGCACACTTAGTTAAGCTTCCAAAAGGGTGGGTAACCATCATTTGGGCAATAATCTACAAACTAATTAACTAACTAGCAATAGCTGCCCCTCCTCAACCCAGATAACTCATCAGTATCAGCTCTGCTACATCAGCCATGGCTTCCCCCTTCCACCACAACCATCCCCATGGTGCAGAGATCAGGTTGCAGCCAGCCAGCCAAGTGTCCAAACAACCATTAAACAGCTATTTTTCAGCCAGGCAGGTGCCAGGGAGCCACAGCAGGGAATGCCAGCAGTGTGGGGTCACAACAGTCCAGATCATCTTCCCAGACCTTGCCACAGTCTCTGATGCGCTTTGCATACAGGAGATACCCACCACGAGAACCTCCCAAACAGCTTTGAGGAGCCCTCTACAACATTGACTCCTCATAGCCAAGGAAAGTGCCACCAAGTTTCCCTAGTGTTCCCTCAAGCAGAAAAGGACAAACAAAGCCTATCAGAAAAGCAGCTCTGGAGTGCTGGCAGTGATGAAAGAGCAAAGTCACCATTCGCTCTACTCTCTACCCCTTGGCAAGGCAGGATTCAGTGAGAACACATAATTATTGGTCCCTAGCAATGCTACATTCAGCACACATCGCTTTACAGTTCTGCCCAGGGCACTTACAGAAATTAGAAGAGGATTTCTCACCTTCACGTCCAGCCTTCTGAGCCTATGCACAATCTTGATAGTGAATGCTCTGCTTTTTTAGTGAACACAGGACAGCTTCCACACTATAAGGATGTAAAGTCTCAAGTTCCTCTCATTTTCTCTAGTCTCTTCCTCACCTCCCATTGCGGTACAAATTCCCTGTGATGGTCCTTGCTGAGGAGGCCACCAAACCCATGCTGACATGCAGTTCCAGCAGCTGGTGCTGGGATAACGGTATTTTGCCACTGTGCACCCATCACTGCAGCTCTTTATCCTTTGAAAGATTTCTTTCCACCTTCCCTGCCTAACACATAGTACACTCTTTGTAAATCATTGTTAATTACGATTTTCTGCTTTTGATGTAAAACTTTTCTCTCAGGTAATCTACATCCATTTTAATTTACTGTTATATTTTCAGAAATAACTAAAAACTTAAATCCTTACCTTAAATTTATCAACTTCTGCCTTCGAACATGTTGCATGATAAGATAACACCTGCCCCAGAACAAAAGATAAAAAACCATTTTTGTAGACTTGACAAGTAGAAATAATAGGGCTCTGTACTGCAGTCTAATCAATGATGTTTAAAACAAATTTAATTAATATTTATGCATGGTAATTCAGTTCTGAATGTCAGCATATAATAACTAATTGCAGGTTATCAGATATACATTTGGCATTTATGTTGCAGGGGATTTTATAGGGAATCATGGACAGTAAGTAATTTAATATTATAAGCATTCCTACATTGTTCTCCTGGAGTTCTACAATTAAAAGAGAAAGAATTTAATGTAAAAATAACAGTAGATTTATAGACTTTAAATAATGCCTTTTGCTGTACTGTAAAGCTTTAATGACTTTGCTAGTGGCACATCACTGCATGCAAATTAGCACCTCTATACTATGCCTGACATTCTCTTCAATACCATTCTGGGGATGAAAGCATCAAATATAATGCACAAGGTACTGCACACCTCCTCTTATTACCTATGAGTGTGCATACATTTACATGGAATACATTATATCCTTATGCGATGATACTGACATTGAACAAGCACTCCAGAAGCTGCAAGAGCCATCCTGTGTATTGGACCCACCAAGGTCTGACTGTGCCTGGGATGAGGCGCTGGTCCATAAGGGAGCTCACAGAGCCAGAGCACTCTTAGCGAGGACAGGTCCTCCTCAGCACACAGCAACACCCGATCTGCTTATGTGCTAAAGCTTTGATATATATTTCTCATTTTGAAATTGTTTTCATCTATGAATGTCTCTGTTACTCATACAAATACCTAAACTCTATCTCAAATGCCCTTGGCTTGCAATACCTTGTGGCAATAAGTCCCAAGATGTATTTACTCCTATCAATTTTAGAGGTCTCATCTTTTACAGTAACAGGAAATCATTCCTGCACTATAAAAGAATAAATAACAAACACCAATTTACTTGTTCTGTCCCACATTTTATTTTCTATAACTATACATCATGTCCTTCCTCAAACAGTATCTATTCTTCTGTCCAACTATATCGTAGCTTCTCTCAGGAATCTGTAAGATTAGTAAAATTATGTCTTCTGCTATGACAGATTATACTTAATATCAAAATTCTCATCAAGCTTCTCCTTTATCTGCATTCATTATATTCCTCTAGATTTTTACAGTCTTCCTCAATCTTGATTATTCTAATCTTTTATCATTTGCAAATTTTGCATCCTTAATATATAAAATAGTATTTAGCCTGGTTTTGAACCATATGGCATTCTACTGTCAACCACTCTCCATTATTTATTTACATTTTGGTCTTCTGTTTATTAGTCAATCTTATGAGAATTCTGTATGAAAAACAGTATCTGTATATCTGGATAAGAATCTTATTATGGTATATATCAAATTGATTTATTTTACAGCTGATATCAATGTCATTTTCAAATGCCACTCATTGCCATCCTAGCTAAATACATAAATACTAATTTCTACTCTGCACTGGTGTGGCCTCACCTTGAGTACTGTGTGCAGTTTTGGGCGCCACAGTGTAAAAAGGATGTGAAGCTACTAGAGAGTGTCCAGAGGAGAGCCACAAAGATGGTGAAGGGTTTAGAGGGGAAGCCGTACGAGGAGTGGCTGAAGTCACTTGGTCTGTTCAGCCCGGAGAAGAGGAGGCTGAGGGGAGACCTCATCGCAGTCTACAGCTTCCTCACAAGGGGAAGAGGAGGGGCAGGTACTGATCTCTTCTCCCTGGCAACCAGTGACAGGACCCGAGGGAATGGCAGGAAGATATGCCAGGGGAGGTTTAGGTTGGATATTAGGAAAAGGTTCTTCACCCAGAGGGTGGTGGAGCACTGGAAGAGGCTCCCCAGGGAAGTAGTCATGGCACCAAGCCTGACAATATTCAGGGAGCATTTGGACAATGCTTGCAAACACATGGTGTGAATTTTGAGGTTGTCCTATACAGGGTCAGGAGTTGGACTTGATGATCCTTGTGGGTCCCTTCCAACTCTGGAGATTCTATGATTCTATGGAAGTATTCTATTACTGAAAAATGGATTCACAGTCCTTCAACATATACCATTCTTTTGTTCAGTACTTTTCTGCTGTATCTTCAATAACTGTACACAAATATTATCATGAGTTGTAGCTCATTTATAGAAAGAACTACTCTTCACTGAAGCATAGTGGCCATTTATTAAGCCTATAATCTACATTCAAGCTATATGGCTATTAGTCTTTTTTAGATCAAAGAAAGAAGCTGTTATTTTAAACGAAGAAATTTAAATTTCCTTGATTTCAGTAGTAAATAACAAACTTCTATGTTAACTATGTATCTGAGTGTGATATCTGGCATTGCTTGTTTTTCTTGCCAGGAGGAGTATTCATTCTAAGGTATAATATCGCACAAATATCTGGGGCATATGAGGGCTTATAGTAATTCATGACTCTGATATGTAACGAATAAGGAATCTTGCAGGAGGCCTGAAAAGGAAAGTTTTTAACTTTTCCTCCTAAGTGAATACATATACAGGAATAATAAAAAAGCCACTTATGCTTAGAATGTTTCCTAACACGAACAGTCCTATTGACTTCAAAAAGCCTTACATGCCTACATGCTTTACAGGATAGATCCCCAATACATAGATAAATATCTCCAACCCTACAGTAAAGAAAAAAATTATGCCATCTTCATAGCAATCCCATTTGGTTGGGTTTTTGTTTTAATGGAGAGAAATTCATATCTCAGTCAGGCCAATGCTGTTTCTGTGATTCTTATTGTAATGGTGGGTACTGTATAAACTCAAAGGAGTTACACAGTTAAAGGATGCATACATCAGGGATAGGTAGATCATTTTGTTCTCTTATCACATGTGAAAATTAAAACAATACTGAAATCTTAGCGACAGTACCCTTTCATCGGAGGAACGTTTTCAGATTAATCAGTCTTGCATAATGCTTTTTAAAAGATCTTAAATTTCATTCAAACCATTCTTAATTATTGTTTTAGTAGGGATAACGCAAATTTGTAAAGCTATCCTCAAAATTCCAAGCTTTGTTCTCACCAAGATTATTTTTAATACGATTAGGTTTAAAATCTCCAGAATATAATAGGGAATAGTGTTTTATTGTTGAATCAGCTAATAGAATTTTAAATAATCATAATTTTTTGAAATGTTCTGCATTTTAAAGTTTGTTTTACAGGACCTGGTAGATTTGATTCTTCATGA
>WAAD01011655.1:117109-131385 GCA_013389945.1 Fregata magnificens
AGGGGGGGGGGGGGAGGGGGGGGGGGGGGAGGCAGAAACAGGAAAAGAAATTCCTACAAAGGCAATGGGCAAAGAAAGAGAAAGCTTTCTATCCATTTAGCTACTCTATATGTATTTTATAGAAAGACATGATGTGTTGGAATGCCAGGACCTTGCATTATGTATTGGCCTTGACCCACAGCAGAACTCTAACTGAGCTGCCAGCCATCCTTCTTTGACTTTATTCTAGCAAGACATATATCTGGTAAGCGTTCAGCAGATGTTGCTTTTGATACTAAAAAACCCTATGATGATGATAACTTTTTTCAAATTTTGTCCTGCACAGTATGTTTTACTTACACTTTACAACACTAGAAAAACAACAAGCTATCTGAAATATCAAATTCTAAGGAATTTTCAGTTACTGATGGACAAGAAAATATATATAATACCTAGATTAATTCCTACACTTACACCTGTAAGAAACTAGATTCTCCATCATCATCATCCCCCCTTCTAATGTAAAAAACACAGGCATCAAATGAGATATCCAGGTTCAAAATTACTTAAGCTGTGCACGAGCTCCACAGCTAAGCGTACCCTGAGAAAGTTTCCCTTCAGCATTACCTTAATTAGACAACACTGTAAGGTGCAGAGAGGTAGATATAGAAAATGACACTAACTACAATAAATTCAGATGCAGTAGGTTCCTTTACATGTGACACTTATGAGCAAGAAAAGGTTTCATTAAGATGTACACATACATCAAGAGCCACTGACTGTTTTGCCCAGGATTTCTTCACTTGGTCATACATAATTGTGTTGTTGATGCCCAGGCCACAAAAAATAACGAAAGCCTAAAATTAAAAAGAGAAAAAAAAAAAAAGTCAATTATAATACAAACACAAAGACGAATGCTGGTGTAATCATGAAAAGGAATTGCATGGAAGTATTAAGAATAATGCTTAGACAGGGTATCTTGAGAATGCAGGTAAGTCACTGGCCTCAACAAGATGAGAAAAATCAGATGCAAGAAGCTTGTTTTAATTAGGATGCAACCTTATTAAGTGAGGAGTTCTGAGAACTAATGTCAAATCACAAATACAGACAACATATTCTTCCCCCCTTCCTAGAGTAGGCTGAAGCAGCATTACCCAGAAATACCAAATCCCGCTGAAAAAGTATGTTATTGCTACAAAATTGAATGCCTCTTACTTCAAACAGTCGCTGGTCGGCATCATCAAAGGGTTTCCCATCAAGCCTGTTCAACACTTGAGCTACCCCTTTAGAAAGAGTTAATATGAATTATAATCTTCATTCATTAATTCACAATGCAGAATATTTTATTCATTGGTAACATTTAAAATACATCTTGCAAACTGAAAAGCAAAACTGGAAATAATTTTTCTGAAAATCATTAAACAGACATAAACATGTGAAAGTCCGATTGTTTTGATACCAGGACTCAGTTTATTATTTTCAACTGTTATTCTTCAGTCCCCAGGTATAATACTGCAAGTCTAAAAGTTACTCACAACGCTTTTCACAAAAGGTTAAAGATCTCTCTGGGAAAGAACTTGGGCACTTTGCTAACAGCAATCATGTAAGTTGTCCTAGCAATTTGGAGTTACTAATATAATTTGCTCAATCAGTACCTTCATTCCTAAAATCTTAGTTGGTTTAGCATCACCTAGGTATATAAGTCATTTTTTTCTTATGACTGGTCTATAAATTTATTGAACCAATGAAAAAAATGTAATTTCCTTAAACCACTTGAAAAAGTGTTCAAAGGTTTTGGCTCTAGCTGAACTAATACTGAGTTCTACTGCAACAAACCATTTCTATTTCATTTAGCTACAATATGCCCTTAGAAAAATACTGTAAGAGCTATCAGCAGTCAAGCGTTCAGTTTTTTTCTACTTCTTTAAGGTAAAAATGCACTTCACAACAAACAATGAGCCATATTTTTAAAAGACTCAATTCCCACATCATCTCTGCTGCATAAGCTCAAAGATCCTGATCCTGCATGGCACCGAGTGCCTTCAGCAATGCACTACTGATCTTGGCTCTCACTGGCAGCCACAGCACACGGGGATATAAGTCTTGCCCTGCTGGTTTAAATTGCTATCGCTTTGACTTGAATTGTTCTGTGGAAAATTACAGAGGAATCTGGCACTGTTATTTACAAATGGTGCTCCTTTTTGTGCCAAAAGCAAGTAATAATGCAGGGCCAACTGCAGGTGTATCATAGCTGAGAAGCATCCTATCAAACAAGCAATAAAACCCTGTCACCTCCTGATCCAGAACACACCACTGCCACAGCCAACTCTGACAGCTGCCACAGCCTCTCCGGTAAGTCTTCCCTGACTGTGCAGTTTATCGTTAAAGAGGAAAATGACCACTTTGCTGGACTGCAGAAACAGTTGCCTGAGTTGTGTACAAAAAAGGGACACCCAAGAAAAGTATCAAACGTTTTTCACTAATATTGTTAGAATTTGTTTTCATCTCCTTCATCTTCAAGTTTCAATACAATATATAACTTAACAAGAATACAATGGGAAAGCTGAAAAATTCCATAAAGTATTCAAGTCAAAACATCCCTTCTTGGATACTTAGCATGCATCCTAGGTACCGTAACTTCTTAACAATATTCAGCTGGGAAAAAGAAGAAAAAGGAACGTAGAATTAAAAAGAGAGAATTAAATTTACATTAGCACAAAAATGATGCAGCTATGAGGAAGGTCTTACCGATTATTTGGTGGTTGCTATTCCATATAGGAACACACAGCACAGACCTTATGTGAAAGCCAGAAATTTGGTCAGCCTAAAACATAGAAATGAGAGCTTTCATTAGCGGCAGGTACCATTTGCAGCCTTTTACATGCTAGTAATAGAAATGTCAAGAAGTATGTTTACATTTACAAATGCCATTCCATATGGATCAGCTCTCACTCAGAGAAAATTTCTGCTGAAACCTCATTCAGAGTAGGATTAACCAAAAGTCACAAGGATTATTCCAAAAATTGCCAAAGAAAATACAAACATCACCATCTTTGCCACAGAAAGCTTACACTATTTGACTTTGATTTGGAATTAAAGACAAACTGCAACTGAGGCAATGTCCAGACAATTCCTAGATTACTTAGGAATTGGATTAGTGGATTAGTAGGGACAACCTCCATTGAATAAGTGTGCCTTAGAAATACTCTTCCCAATTGTCAAACTGAAGCTGGATTTAGCAAAGCAGCTATAAAAGGGGGCTTACAGGAAATAGGTGTTTTCAGAAGAAAGGCCAGAGTAAGTAGGGAATTGTGCAGAAGTGCAAGCTAGGAAGAAATGGAAGGGTGAGGTCAAACCCAAGCTTTGAGATTTCCTATGTAGGTTTAATTGGTCCTGTAGTTCTGAAGAGAATTTTCTGCCTCATTTATTGTTTTCTATCTAATATAGTATAAAACTTTGTAATTTATTGTAAGTGTCACCGATTCTCTCTTTTCTATGGTTAATAAGCTTTATTCTTTAGGGTCATTGCTGCAAAATCTGAAGAAAAGAAAATATTTTTTCAAAAGACATTAGAAAAAGAGAGTGGGATGAGCCCACTCACAGCAGATCAGGAGATGTCCTCTCATTAAAACTGCCAGTGCTACAGGCAATCTGTAATAGAAGAAAAGACCAGCAATAATTCATATACTGGAGGCAGAATGGGATCGCTGTGATCTCCTAGCTAGCAAAAGATATAACTCAGGTTTTGCTAGGGTACTCCTTATTTGTACATACTCAGAACTCATCACTGAAATCAGCATGGAGTGCCACCTAAAATCCATGGGAGTGGGGGAACAATTGCCTCAGATGTATATCTTAAAATGAACTCAATGAAAATACTTTGGCATTAAATTCTTGGTGAATGAGTTGAAAATTGAACATCAACATTTGAAAATAACAACTACTATTCTGGGAGAAAAAAGAGTGTTTTTGATAGAAGCAGAGAACAGAATATCTGTTCATAACTACAAATGTATGTTCGATTCTTTCTAAGTCATAAGGGATAATACGTTCCTCTTACTACACTTGACGGTCTGTAGAAATAATTGATTGTAACAATTGAATTTAAGAATTAAGTTTTCATAGGAACCCACCAACAGACAATAATTACTGCCCTTTGTATTAAGTATTTTCTTTTTCTCTATATAAATTGGGCAGTGCCTCTAACTCGGAAAGGACTAACTGTGAAACAAATAAGAGATAGCTGAATTATTCAGGACATGATATATTAAAAGTACAACTGCAAACATATCAAGGATTGGCATGCTTTATTTTAGCATATCCTTTTGGCAAGAAATAGACCCCAGGCATTAATTGTACTTTTTGAAATTCTGAACAAATTAGCATCAACAGTTTTCTTGTACATTTTTACAGCAGGCCCCTTTTATTTTTCTTGTTTTGACAAATTCTGCTGGTTTGAGAGATAATCCCTTTAATGACACATGGAATAAAACTGGAACCAAGCAAACTCTCAACATGAAACACTTCCAAGCACACTTATTGTAGTAATATAGTTTGGCAAGCTTGCTGACCAAGGCTGTCCACTGATTAATGTGCTGCCAAACTGCTGGCCAAGTCCCCCGTAGTAATACTGTTTCACTGGATAAAATTCAGTGAAGATTTTGTCCTTCCATATGCCTCTAACATTTATTTAGGTGTTAAATATACATATACATTTTTATCTGTATCTACACCTTCCTAACTGAGGCTGGAATGAATACCCTAGGATACACAAACAACTTTTATTAGGAGTGATATGCATCTTGCAGAAATAACTAATCCAGTGTGTATATTTTATTTGTGCAAATTAAAAGGTTAGTTGGCTAAGTTAGATCACAAACAACATTTGTCTCTCTAGATACCGGTTCTGTTTACACTCTGTGTGTGTACGGTCCCAGTCACCCCAACAGCTAACAACGATGGTGCTGCTAACACTGAGCACCAACAGCAGAATTTTTAGCAATAAAAATCAGTTTGCATAAATATCAAAGCACTTGATAGAGGAAGGTATCACTTATAAATAGAAAAAAAAGGAATCACGGACAGACTAAGTAACTGCCTAAAATTATACACTAATTCAGCGACCTGTGTTTACTGTATAAAGCCATGTCAACACCAGCAGATCAGGAGGAGGACATACTGGACAGAAAAAATAATTCAAAATATTCACTTTTACAGCCACTTGGATATCATGATAAAATCATGTTATATTAGTTGCAATGCCAAAAATGTGATGTATATTTGCATTTCTAAAAATCTCTTACTTCAGCATCAAAGCGAGGATCCTGATAGGCATCACTGATGTTCACTGGGAGACCCGTGGAAGCTACGAGTTCGGCAACGCTATTATTTATTAGCCAGTCGGAATAAGATGATGATTTCTCCACGCTGTCTTTGAAACTATCAAAAAGCATAACACAGGAAGAAGAGAATACAGTCAACGTTGCTTGAAAGTCCAGCACGTCTTACAGGCATATTCACAGGAACAGCAGAACCATTCACAGTTATTAATGGTTACTAAGCATTACCTATGGAACAATAATTTGGTATTTATTGAAATAGTACATGAAAAATTCTCTCCTTTACACAATTCTTTCTATTGAAAATAGCATTGGTCTCCCAAGTAAAGTAAATACAGCATTTAATAATGAAATGCATTTACATATGAATCAAGAGTGGGATTATGTTGCAAGTTTCTGTGGGATACAGGCCTGCTCATCAAAAGCAACCAGTTCTAAATAATATTTTCTGTAGAGCTGCCTGAAAGTATGTAATTTTAAGATTTTAATTTTCAAATTAGTATAATAATTTGCGGTATTTTTAACTCATACTTCCAATAATTTTCCTGTCAAGGGAAATGCCATTTTTTAAATTTTGGTCTAAAATGCCAGGCCTGAGTGGCTGAAGAAGGGGTCATGAAGTAAGTCTTAAAATCAATAATGTAAGTGTGTTGCAGCAGATGGATCCAAGTAGAGATACAATACATGAATGTTTCCTTTTTTTTTTTTTTCCCCGGCTGAATTTCTGCCACAACTACTGAGGAGCTAGAGAGCTGTCAGTAAACAAGCATAAGACACTAGAATGATGGGCTCAACTCACCACACTGCACCACAGCTTCTCCAGAAAACTCAATATCTACACAGCCCTTAAAGTCCTCACCTTATACCTCATCTAATCAGCAGGAAAGTTCTCATTGACTTATTGCAGACAGGTTTTTGACATTGGCAAGGGGTAGCTATCCATATGTGAATAAACAGATGCATGTTGTCTTAGTTTTGAGAAGAAAACTGATCAATTTTCAACACCAGAGAAACATTACTTAGAAAAAAGTGACTCTGAGCAGCCACAGAGAAGACTACAATAGCTTGAAGCTTCAAAGTAATGCACATGAATGAAAGAAGGATGCACAGTAAAATGCTTGGAAGACTTAGTCAAAGTGAAAGGATTGATTTTTGTTGGCTGCATTGATTTTCTGGAGACTAATTCAACTAAGTCACTCATTTGAAAGAAAGCTCAATATTCTTAAAAGACTATAAATAAAGATAATAATACTGATTTACACAAATAAATCTAAGTGTATCAAGTTTCATTTGGGATAAGAATTTTGAGTGACTGTAATGAATGTTATGGGTGTACTTTGACAGGAACCTTTACAGAAATATAATGTCTTTTGAGCTAAGGAAAAAATTCACATTTATAATTTAAAATTTATTTCAGGATATCAATACCTGAGAAGCAAAAAAATCTTTAAGGATAAGAATGTAATTTCAAATGCGTAGCTCCCAGTTCATACCTTAAAAATCTGGATGATATTATCATTATAATACAAGACACTTTAAATTGGGACTGTATTACGGCTGTCAAGCATTTTAAGCAGCAAATGAATTCAAGTAAAAGAAACAAGATATAACTCAGGAATAATTTGTAAAAGTATCTTCTACTATGTTGTCTCCATTCCTAGCAAGCGCTTTACAACTATGCTCTAGAAGAGAGGCACTCAACTTTCACTAGGAGGAAATATCAATGCTTAATTCCGATGCAAATCACAGCCAGCTGGCGCTCTCTCCATCCTCAGCAGCTCAGAACACTCAGAAGCTACTCTAAAAAATCACAAGCAACAATTTTCTCCAAACTGTGGAAAGCCGTGAGTGAGTCCTGCTGGACTGATGCAGGCAGCTGCATGCCACCATCTCCCTGTCTTGCCCACGCACTAGCAGGAGCGCTGCACGCCAGGCAGGAGAGTAAACCCAGCTCAAGAGCACCAAGCAGTGCTCCAGGCTCCCCTTATCCAGCTGCTTGCCTTGCTATCTTCCCCAAAGCCTCCCTGACAGAGATGGCAGAAAGTACAGTAGGGAAGTGGTACAGCCAAGGTCATGGGTACCTTCATTCCTCTCTAAACAGTGACATGAACCCTTCCATCTCCTAGGACTAGAAGAGCAGAAAGATGCCTTAAGAAGCCTAAAAATACTGCAGGGAATGGGTGATACCTGAGTGCACATCATCCCAGGGACAGTGGTGGTGAAACAGCAGTAGCGAAACAGCAGTAGCAGGGATTTCAGCACTTTCTCTGTACCAGCCCAACTGGGAGAGAGCACAGATATTTTCTCCTACGCAACCCACACTCTGGCTCAGGCAGCTGACCTTTCCACTACCACTGGTACTCAGGTTAGAGAGCTGTAATCTCAGCTACATCATCTGCCAAGATGACTTCATCTGTGCAGGAAAGACATAGCCCAGGGCACCTTCCTTCAGGCTCATCTTCATCCAGAATACATCAGAACTGAACCCTCAAGGCTTCTAAGACTTATGTAATCTTTTTTCAAAGGGAGAGAAAATTTAGGAGGCTTGGCAAACCTGTACTTCAAGAACAAAATCATTGGCAAAAAGGAGAGCATCAGTGTGCCGTTATGGATAATAAACAAACTTGATCATGGTGTGTGCTGGAAAATTGCAAACTGAACAGATAAATGCAAGTGTGGTCTTGCAAGGTATTTCTTTACAACCAACAGCAAAGAAAAAAGATATGAGTATTCATTATAATATTTAGGGACTAAACTGGTGAACTGCTATTAGCCAGAGGTAAGAAGGGCAAAAGAAAAGCCAATTTCTTCTAAAACTGTGTGAGAAAGTATGTTAAGACATGAAAAGTTATATTGTCCTTGGAGCTTCTCTCTGTTTCAGATATAACATAACTAGAACTGTTCTCAGCCTATAATCTCTTTGGATTTCCACTAAAATTTCTAAGAAATAATATTTATCTTTGTTGGTGCGATGATGAAGAAACTCATCTTGCCATTTTTTTCCACATGAAACGCCTCATGACTTTGCATCAGTAAAGCATCAGGGCTGCAGAATGTAGAATGAAAAGGGCAAAACTCACTAGAAAAATGCTCAAATGTCAAGGGCTCACAGCATTGTTCTGTATCCTAAATAACCTTTATTTTCCCTCTAGAGCGCCAATAACCCAAGCTGTGCCTGTGCTAGATCCAAATGTGACATCATATCTGCCAGTCTAACTTTGGTCTTTGTAAAACCAACTTCACTCTCCACTGGATGAAAAATGAAAGAAAAAGCAATAAATCTTTATATTAAGATGCACAGAAGTATACCTTTATAAATCTTATAAAAGACTAGCTACCAGGTTGCATGTGTTTATTCATGTCTCAGACTAAAGTTAAAATAATCTTGACTTGACTACATGCAGAGCAGGCTACTACAAATTGCTTTTTGGTAACATGCTAATATAACTATGGTAACAAGAAATGAGCCAGCTTGGTTATCTTGACACCACTCTACATTGTTTTGACTAATCTGGCTACAGATCAAGTTTGAGAAAAACAGGAATAACAACCACATCCCTTGATTCATACTCCTGTCCCTGAACAAAAGGAATGTATTTTCACCAATTTAATTGACCTAGGAAAGACCAACTGCTACTGTGAAGCTCTTTGTCAAAAGCAGTAACTTGTGATTCCCAGATGAATCAGTAGATTATTTATTCATATTTAAAACCTGCTAATTTTGATAATTTGTTTTCCATTTGTCTCACCATTCCCATCTCAACTAGTGGATAGGGCATGGAAGAGATCTAGCTTCTACCCGTCTTTCTGTGTGGCCCTGGACTCTGCTGTCAGCTCACACATCTTAAAAATAACAGTACCATTTTTGTAATGCTGTGAGATCAATCCTTGAAAAGCATTAAGAATTACGACCTGTTGTAATCTACAACAACGTGCACATTCACCTTAATGAAGTGGTAGCTTGTTACCACACTGGAGGTGAAGAAATAAAGCATGAAACAAGGTAAATTACCCAAAAATATTTTTTAAAGCTGCTTAAAGGGCTTAAATATGGCAAAGCACAAAGTAATCTTCAAGTTTCCTAAGCTATGGATAGCAAGTTGGACAGAAGGCTAGGTTTATCATTATGGCAGCCATTTGACATGGGAAATTCTAATTCAGAATCAGTATGAATTGATTTGCATAAAATGTGTATGATAATTGCTGAGTTTGAGTCCTGAAGGATGGGAGAAACCTTCTCACAATACCTCTGAATCTTCATCCACTCATTTGGTATGTAGGACATTTTATGTGAACCGTTACCAGTTGTATTATCTTGTAGGAATTAATACAGTAACCCCACATGGGCAAAAAGCTTTTTCTATTACTACTTACAATTAGTCCTTTATCAACGTTTAAATACAGATCCTACTAAGTGAAACATATACTTCTATTTTGACTGGGCTCCCAAACAAGATTTAGTCACAGGAACACAATTTCTAGGAAATACATGTTCTCTGAGGTTTTTAGGCTTTCCAACTTGATGACAAGAGCAGAAATAAAATTTTACTGGAAACCTTTCGACACAACTGTAAGGAGCCATTTTGTAAGAGATCAACAATCTAAAATAATTTTTTAATTTTTACTTCGGTATTAACTATGCAAAACAACATTTGTGTGTTCTCCACGAGTTCAACAACAAGAAGTCATCAGTTATTTCCTGGTTTCTTCTCTGAGACACTGATACAATATTAGCACATATATATATATATACACACGCGCACATATAAAAATATAGACATGTATATATTTATTCAAGCAAGTCTCCATCTGAAGCAAGCAGGAGCCTTGTCTGAGTAAAAACTGTAGGCTCACACTCTTCAATCAAATCTACCCAAAGTTCCATAAGAAAATAAAACTATGATAAAGCAAATTTAAAACTATGTGAAAAATAAAGTAATCCATTACCACAGAAGACATCAGCACTAACCTGTTGTCAGTATCAGCACTGCATTTTGGAGATAACAACTCAAAGGATTTTGTAAATTTCACCACCTGCCACAAAAAAAGTAACTTAAAATTGGTATTAAGATGAATAAATATGTAAGAAAACAGTAATGTAAGGTTCCTATAGTTAAACCATCTTTTTATCCAATGGTCTTAGAATAAAAATTCAATCTGTATTCTCCCAATGGAGAATTCATGTTCAAAATACACACTGTGCACAGCTCACTAACAAACAATATCAAATCAAATGATATCTTTAGATTCCTTCATGAAACTATTTTCTGCAACAGTAAAGGCTTCCCTTCAAAGGGCTTTGGAACATGAATTATGGAGCTTTACCCAAACTTCACTTTTTTTCATACAGGAAAATAAACACAAAGACCCATTTGCACTACAAATTGCAACCAATTTTCCTTGAACATATGTGCCAACAGCACGTAAGTGAAACATTTTAAGAGTGGCTAATGTGACACAGAACATAGGCAATGTTTTTGGATGCTAGCATGAGTCCCCATCTTCCACTTCAGTTCTGTATTGTAAAAGCTTTTCATGTGATGTACAAATGACGATATTTTAGACATGCTTAACATTGAGTTACTCTACAGAGATCTATTCTGGTATATAGGTTAACCCTCCAAGATAGGTGGAAATCAGGAAAATAACTGGTTTGCCACTTGTAAAAATGACCAAGTGGGTGGCAAGATGCTATTCTCCTACTCCAAATTAACCTAAGATTTATGACTGTTTCAAAAAAGTTTAGGCTTAACTGAATACCTTGACTGTCCACATTTCAGAAGCTGGTCTAGGAGAATGAGAACTCATTGCCTGTGGTTTGGAAAAAAACCCCTCTGTGCTCAAAGGTAGAAATAATACCAAGAGCAGAAAAATGAAGTGAACAATGCCACCCACAGCCTGCTACTAACACAATATACTGTTCTGTGAAAAATAAAAATCATATTATACTTGCAAACATAGTGACATTTCATAAGAATGTAGTAGAACTGCATCTTGTAATTATAAAATCAGTGTGGGGGGTCTAGAAAGAGAAAATAAACTAGAAACATTAAAATACTGTACCAAAGAATATATAAATGAAATACAAACCTTGATCTTGCTTTTATGAAAGCTAGTGTAATTTAGGGCATACCCCACTTAAAATACTTAATTTCTATTAGTTTAAATGAAATGAGAATCATATCTTTCCTCCAGGAAAGAAAATAATGGGGTCTTTCTGCCATACACACAAATTTATGACTCTGGCTGCAATAACCGTTTAAAAAGATACTTGGGTAGAAAAAAGAATGATATTACAAGCAACATTTTTATCCTTCAGCTACTTCTCAAATCAGTAGAAAGGAGGATAGTTTGTGTTGAATAGCCTGAAAACACTGAAGGGAGCTACCAATAGAAAGGCAGTCACTTATTTTACTACTAATAACAGTAGTCATAAAAATGTTAAACATTTTTAAAGAGTCTCTCATGCCCTATGAATGGCAGTACTACAAACTCCCAGCGAAAGCCCCTATCAAAACTGTGCATGAAATCCAACTCTTGACAAATACTTTCATATAGCTTACGTCCATCTGTTCTACTTAACAGAGCTCTGCAGTGAAATAATTATTCCCTGGTCAAGTGGACAGAGCAATTGCAAAAACCAAACATACTTCAGTAATGCTGAAAGTTGTATTTTCACTTCACCTGCTCAATGCAAAAGTTTCTTCCTATCACAAGAATAAGTAGTGACTATCTAGACATTTGTATGCAAATGTGTCTTTTCCAATGGATTTTCTGTTACCTCAGGGAAAAATTACTAGGTCAAAATAACAAGAGGACTTATCTTTTCACAGCATTTTCATCATTTAGGAACTGAGACTGGTTCTCATTATTTATTTTGCAAAGTATTAAAGACACTTGTTAAAATATGCAAACATAGCTACTCCCAAACATACCCTTGCCAACAGCTAGAGTGAGTGGAAAACTTTCAGGAAGGAACAAATCCCATGGAGTAGTGGCCACCAAAAGTAGCTGAGAAAACTCCCTGTGATGCAGGTTCAGCCCTTACTGTCTTGCTGTTCTTCCACATTTAAATACTGGATTTCACAAAAAAGCATTCATGAGAAGTTCAGAAGCTGACTACTGTGAAGACACTGATTAGATTGCTGTAAAGCCTGCTGAGTTGCTGAATACACAGGATGGTCAGTTAAAGTCTTGATGAGTTTATTTTTATCTGTTATTTCTGAGGGACCAGTAGTGTGATTAAAGATGTAACAAGTTTCATACTAGAATAGAAACTACATGAGTATTTCAGTTTGCTGCAGTTAAACAACAATAACAGATGCAAAAGTACGAACACTAGAAATATCAACAAAGATGTCTGATAATTATTCATCGGAATGTACGCAGAAAAGGTTAGTTCTAAAAATAAGCATTAAAGATTTAGTTGATGATGCAACTGTTTCTGGTTCTGAAACTGCTTGCAAGCACCACCCATTTGATGTCATTAGCCTGAAAATATTAGCAAGGTCATAAATTCCAGGTAAATGTAAATGAAGCTATAGACAGGATTTTTCTTTCCTTCTAGTGGCTATAACGTGAAAGAAAGGAACTGAGCAAATAAATATTTGATAACAAATCAGGTCATTTTTCTTTTTTAAGCGGACCACAGGAGCACCTTGCTTCTCAGTTAAGCTGTCCTAGCTGCTCTGTAGTAAGTGCTAATTCCATCACACAGACAACTGAGAATCACAGCGTATCGGCTGGATCACACCACTGATAGTTAGATCCATCAGCAACTTAACAGAGATCCCATTAAATGCCTTCAAATGACCAGAAGAAATCATAAATGTACCTCTCAGTTTCCATTTGAAAAAGTGGCTATACTGGTTTTGGCTGGGATACAGTTAATTTTCTTCATAGTAGCTTGTATGATGACATGTTTTTAGATTTGTGATGAAAACAGCGTTGATAACACAGGGATGTTTTCATTATTGCTGAACAGCATTTACACAGTGTCAAGGCTTCCTCTGTTTCTCACTCTGCTGCCCCAGTGAATAGATTGGGGGATGCACAAGAAGTTGGGAGGGGACACAGCTGGGACAGCTGACCAAGGGGATATCCCACACCATATGACATCATGCTCAGCAATAAAAGCTGCAGGGAGGAGGAAGAAGGGCTGCACTTCCAGAGTTATGNGAGGAAGGGCAGCACTTCCAGAGTTACGGCATTTGTCTTCCCAAGTAACCGTTACGCGTGATGAAGCCCTGCTTTCCTGGACATGACAGAACACCTGCCTGCCTGATGGAAGCAGCGTATGAATTCCTTATTTTGCTTTAATTGTACACACAGCTTTTGCTTTACCTACTGAACTGTCTTTATCTCAACTCAGGAGTTTTCACACTTTTACCCTTCGAATTCCCTTCCCCATCCCACTGGGTGAGGAAATGAGTGAGCAGCTGTGTGGGGCTTAGCTGCCTACTGGGGTTAAACTACAACAATGGTGTTGATAAAGATTGAACCTGTACCTAACGTACGTTTAAGAATGACGTGCTGGAAGAATACTTGCTGTTCAGTACTTACATATGATATGAAACAGCTTCACCACAATAAAAGCAGCTGCTCCACCACTCACATATTAGCCTTTCTATAGAATGTGCAGCCATACTTACTGGTGATTCGATATCTTCCAGAAGTAATACTGAGCACCGTTCACACTTCAGCAGAGTCTGGGCCCGATGCATAATTTTCTTGACAATTTTCTCTAAGTCAGTTTGCTCCTCAAAGAGGTCATTCACTACTTCCAGTAAAGCCTGCATACAAGGACAGAAAACTCTTGTATTGGTTGTAGAATTAATAAATACATGGAGCATTGCAAAGGAGGCATAATCTCTGGGATTGATTTTAATATGAGTGATCCATTGAAATCTTCATTCAAATAGAGTTCTTAATAATTATGGCAACAGAATTGGGGGGGGG
>WAAD01011655.1:135153-198148 GCA_013389945.1 Fregata magnificens
CACACTTTACACTTTACAAACACTTCTCTTTTCAGAGAGGCAGTAATTAAACTAGCCAGCTATCACAGCAACTCTGCAGGAAAGCGTACACAAAATGAAAAATAAAGTAACAAATAGCTAAGAGGGGCTCATTTTTTATGATAAGAACTTCTCTGAGAGAATTTTGCATATTTCAGTTTAGATTTTATTTCCAAAATGAAACAAAAAACTTATCTGTATTTTCTTGTAATAGTACTAAATGCCACAACGAAGTAAGAGATGCAGAGCAGAAAACTTTAACCTGACAAAAATCTGACCTTCAGTGTCATTATGAATATCATAGTGAGACTGGATACATTTTTACTTAATAAAAATAAGTAAATACCAGTATTTGTTGCCCCCACGTTGGAACCTCTACTCCCAAAAGTAATGTGACCCTGTGGCAATGGAAAGCACACGAGAAGTTTATGAACCTTCAGCCACCACAAAAACAGCTAGCAAAGATGTCTTTTTTAGCAAGAAGAAAATATGATTTTCCAATATTGAAAAACATGGCTCTCCGGAACCCAAATTCAAGGCACTGACCCTATATAGAAATTAACATCCATAAAACACTGGTTTATGAAATGTCAAGAGTCTGGAAAGCTGCTGACTTACATCATTCTTTTCACCACTCAAACTAATTGTGTAAGGTGCTGTGCAACTAAGAGGCACCAAGCTGTTTAAGATAATCAGTAGAAGAAATTAACAAATGTCCACAGCTATGAAGAAAAAAAACCAAAAAANAACTGCTTGTAATACAGTATCAAATAAACAAAGAATAGACATTTGTAATTGTAACTGAACTTTAAATAAGATTTTTTTAACCAAAATTGCAAAATGGAGTAGAAAGCAATTATCACATTCTGACTTCAAATTACAAATTTAAATTTGCAGTACTCAGGACTGCTTTACAAGCACCTCCAACCTGTTGATGCTATGGCTGTTGACACTCCATACAAATATGGAGTAACATAATATTCAACTCTTACCTGTCTGAGCCACATACTGTAAGGAGCTGGTATTGTTATGCCAGATTCTCTTCAGGGATTTCCCTCCAAAGAGAACACAGACAGTTGAGGAAACGGCACATACCACCATAAGCTGGACATATCCTTTTTTCCTCCTTTTAAGTGATAGGTATATAATTACTAATCCTCTGGTGCTCCAAGGTAAAAACATATTGCATCACTGAGCCATAATTCACTGTAATTCTATTTCCATTCCTGCTGATTATTACTATTTCTCCTTAAATAGAAGGATGTAACTTATAATGAGCACAAAACACAGTCCATATTTTACTATCTTAATTCTCCAGCACGGATATGCTTCAGTAATATAATAGTGACTTTTGGTCCCAGCAAATAAACTGGGCAGAAGACTAAATTGTATTGAAAGGACAGAGTATTGAAAGGTTGGTCATAGGTACACTGTTAAGCAGCATGTGACAGGAAATGACACAGATAAATGACATGGTTATTTTAATTTGCCTTGGTGAGACAAGATCTTGTTAAGAAGGAGCTGTTCTCTTTTTCCCCCGTCTGCTGTTCTTCCTGCAGCGCTGAACAGGCCAGGACAGCTTGCCTCTACCAGCCAACATCTGTACAGGTTTTACCGGATAAATTTATTACACAGTGAAGCCAACATGATGCTGGAACATGTAAAAGAACCTCTGACACCTGGTCCAAAGGTTGAGTATGCAACATGTTTCCATTACACCAATGCAAAAAATACTGGTGTGAAACTCACGGAAAAACAACTAACATGCCCTTCTAAAGGACATAAAATAACTTCCCCTTGCTGTACTGAAGGTCATTTAAAAAAAAGGGGTTTTCTGAAGCAAAATGGACTATACCTGAAAGAAAATCTCCTTCCACATCTATTTTGAATTAATGACAAGAAAAGAGCCTGCAGATTTATTAAACAAAGCAATTTCCTAAGAAAGTAAATAGACAGAATATAAAAACATAAAAAATACAGCTTTAACAGATATACCTCATTAATTTATTTTGGCAAGTAAGATTAGCTGCAATGATTCATCACAGTATTTTGCGGCATATTAACAAACAAATCAGTAAATATGTAATAGTATATTTTATAAAAATGATTTTCAGTCTGAATAATGAGCTAATCTAATGAACCTGCTGAGATGTTGGAAGAGACTACCATTTTTTTTGGTGCCAACTATAAGGCATTCAGATACAATAACTGCAGGTTAACAAGATTACACTGTGAATTACTTAAGCATTGAGGGTCCAGGTAACCTGACCCAGTTTCTCATACCTAAGCCTCCAACAAGTACTGCATCCTTGGGTAGCAACTACACTCACCTCACAAATTCACAGCGACATACAAAAGCTAAAAAGCTGTGCTCACTTACAAACTTCACTGTTTTATCAGGGCAGGAAACCTTCTATGAAAAGAAGATGAAGTAATGGGCACTGGTTCAATATCTCATCCTCTTAATCTCTAAATTCTATTATTTCATTATGGGGTTATTTTATGTTAGGAGTGTTAAAACACAACTACCAACGGAATGAACAGGATAAGTACTAGAAGCTTTAATATTCAATTATGCAACCACTTACATTTTCAGCTAGGTCCTGAAGGTGACTTATCTTTTCTGCACAACTGCACCAGTAAGATCAAATGACTGCCCTGACCATAGTTACTTTTTCCTTCCCACAGAAGGATATATTCTCATTGCTTTAGTATCTTCACTCACGTCCAAACTTGCATGCCCAAAGTTAGATCTTTAAATCCATAATAGGAACTGAAGCAGTAGCTTAATATTTGGAAGCACAAAGCATTCCCAAATTCTGCCATATTAACTGCTAGGACAAGAAAGCTGCAACCTGTGCTTGTTTTTTTTTTTTTANGAACCACCCTCTGATAACAGATAAATCAATTATCTCTGTTTACAAAAGAACAATTGACAAACCGAAAGCCTGCTGTCATTCCTCTTTTGTACTTTCTGAATGGTAAGGGTGACTGCNGCACAAAGCATTCCCAAATTCTGCCATATTAACTGCTAGGACAAGAAAGCTGCAACCTGTGCTTGTTTTTTTTTTTTTAATGGCATCAGTTCTGAAATCCAGATGGAGCACACCAGTTCTCCTTCAGAATTTCAGAGGACAGTCTTCCATATGTTTCCTCTTCACAATCACAGTTTTACAGGCCAAAAGTTCCATACCTGGTTGCATAGTTGTCTGGGCACATCAGCATTTGGACACCTACACTACAGCATCACAATGTCTTGAGATGTGACACTCATTTTTCCTTTCATCTGGCTTTTCATAGGCGCTGAGACATAGTCAGAATACGTAAGTTAATAAGATGCTTATCAGTGTTCTTCTGAACTGCTAAAGATAAGTTAAGGGCTTCTCTCATCATCTGGGCNTGTTCTCTTTTTCCCCCGTCTGCTGTTCTTCCTGCAGCGCTGAACAGGCCAGGACAGCTTGCCTCTACCAGCCAACATCTGTACAGGTTTTACCGGATAAATTTATTACACAGTGAAGCCAACATGATGCTGGAACATGTAAAAGAACCTCTGACACCTGGTCCAAAGGTTGAGTATGCAACATGTTTCCATTACACCAATGCAAAAAATACTGGTGTGAAACTCACGGAAAAACAACTAACATGCCCTTCTAAAGGACATAAAATAACTTCCCCTTGCTGTACTGAAGGTCATTTAAAAAAAAGGGGTTTTCTGAAGCAAAATGGACTATACCTGAAAGAAAATCTCCTTCCACATCTATTTTGAATTAATGACAAGAAAAGAGCCTGCAGATTTATTAAACAAAGCAATTTCCTAAGAAAGTAAATAGACAGAATATAAAAACATAAAAAATACAGCTTTAACAGATATACCTCATTAATTTATTTTGGCAAGTAAGATTAGCTGCAATGATTCATCACAGTATTTTGCGGCATATTAACAAACAAATCAGTAAATATGTAATAGTATATTTTATAAAAATGATTTTCAGTCTGAATAATGAGCTAATCTAATGAACCTGCTGAGATGTTGGAAGAGACTACCATTTTTTTTGGTGCCAACTATAAGGCATTCAGATACAATAACTGCAGGTTAACAAGATTACACTGTGAATTACTTAAGCATTGAGGGTCCAGGTAACCTGACCCAGTTTCTCATACCTAAGCCTCCAACAAGTACTGCATCCTTGGGTAGCAACTACACTCACCTCACAAATTCACAGCGACATACAAAAGCTAAAAAGCTGTGCTCACTTACAAACTTCACTGTTTTATCAGGGCAGGAAACCTTCTATGAAAAGAAGATGAAGTAATGGGCACTGGTTCAATATCTCATCCTCTTAATCTCTAAATTCTATTATTTCATTATGGGGTTATTTTATGTTAGGAGTGTTAAAACACAACTACCAACGGAATGAACAGGATAAGTACTAGAAGCTTTAATATTCAATTATGCAACCACTTACATTTTCAGCTAGGTCCTGAAGGTGACTTATCTTTTCTGCACAACTGCACCAGTAAGATCAAATGACTGCCCTGACCATAGTTACTTTTTCCTTCCCACAGAAGGATATATTCTCATTGCTTTAGTATCTTCACTCACGTCCAAACTTGCATGCCCAAAGTTAGATCTTTAAATCCATAATAGGAACTGAAGCAGTAGCTTAATATTTGGAAGCACAAAGCATTCCCAAATTCTGCCATATTAACTGCTAGGACAAGAAAGCTGCAACCTGTGCTTTTTTTTTTTTTTTAATGGCATCAGTTCTGAAATCCAGATGGAGCACACCAGTTCTCCTTCAGAATTTCAGAGGACAGTCTTCCATATGTTTCCTCTTCACAATCACAGTTTTACAGGCCAAAAGTTCCATACCTGGTTGCATAGTTGTCTGGGCACATCAGCATTTGGACACCTACACTACAGCATCACAATGTCTTGAGATGTGACACTCATTTTTCCTTTCATCTGGCTTTTCATAGGCGCTGAGACATAGTCAGAATACGTAAGTTAATAAGATGCTTATCAGTGTTCTTCTGAACTGCTAAAGATAAGTTAAGGGCTTCTCTCATCATCTGGGCTTGGGTTTCACAATAACGGCGTGCATGCAGACCTGCAATGCAGAAAGTTATTAGCTAATCGTGAAAAACAGCCAGTGCTGCAATGGCAGCACACTGCAGAGGTAAAATGCTAGCTTTGCGCTTGCTGGCTGGAAAGCAGCCCTGAGTTCAGCTTCAGCTAAATGCAATGACATTTACCCTGCCTCCCCCGCATGCGGTTTCGTCTGCACTAAGCATCCTCGGAGAGCCCCCGCTGCCATAACTATCTGATAGATACAGTCTAACTCATGGCTTCTGACATACCCCAAGCATCCCTCTGCCTGTGGTCACAAAAGAAAACAATTTTGATGCCTGATGAAAGAAAGAAGCCTCTCAGTAAGGCTTGCGTACTCAATCTGGCACAAACTCCAGGTCAAGCTCTCAGGAAATGCTTGCCTGTTTCAACTGTTTCCTTTAGCAGCCACAGGAGCCACTTCTTTTTAAAGAGCTTGCTTGGTAAGCCTGTGGGGGAAGGGAGGTAGTACAGGCTTCCTAGAAAGAGGAAAAAAAGTCTTTTTAAAATAAATGTTTTTGATATAGTTTAGAGTTATAAATGTTTTGTGGACATACTTAAAACCAAGTCAGGGAAGCCAGCTGCCCGTTGAAACACTTCCTAAACTGTTAAAAATAGGTTCAGAGAATGACATATTCTACTGAATTCTGAAAATGATAAACCAAAATCAGTTGCAAAATGGTTAAGCACAAGCATTCATCCAAACTCCATTACCTTCTGCCAGCTGTGCAGTGCCTGGCTATCCATGCCTCTGATAAAATCTGATCATCATACAGGTTTGCAATTCTCAGAAATATTTTCCAAAATTATTTTTCCACCCCAAGCATGGACAGAACAATTGCTTTGTAGAGACACCCCATGAATTATGGGCATACGAATGGGACACGTAGCTCCCACTTATGTCAGTGAACCTGCAAGAGGCTCCTGGGCCAATTTCCTATTGCATCTTTTTATAATTTCCATTTCCATGTGGTTATTATTTATGCAGTACCATAAAAATGCCCTAATGATTGCAAACGTATGGCAGCATGTCTGTTCTATAAAGCTGACTATCTAACTATGGAAGATTTTGGTGGCTGTAAACAGACTGAAAAGGACCACGGGAGCATTTCTTCAGCACTGACTCTGTGCTTGGCTGCCTCAGGTAATTACTGGCAGACGTTCAAACTAGATAACTGCGTCACCAGACAGACTGCAACACAGGTCTCCTGTAGGAGCAGACTTATTACAGTTTTAAAACCTGAATCCTATGTAGGTCACTGTCTTCACAAGCCATTGTACTGGGAGACTATCGCATGCAGGACCAAGGGACAGAAAAGGGCAGGATTGCAGCTTAAAACTGGTACAGCCTCAGCCTCTGACCTTTTTCTGGGCCCCCATCACTGCCCTCCAGTTGCTACAGCACAAAACCCATCTTCTGTCGTATCTGCTATGAACCTAAAATCTTTAAACTGGGAAAACAAATGAACACATTGAATTTGATTTAGAATAATACACTTGTAAAACTGTTTATACAGTCAGAACTATACACTAATCCTATTTCATGTTCCTGGCAGATATTTGGAGGTTTCTTGCCCCAGTCACTTTACAGCTAAACATTATTCATATCTACCATCACTAGCAGGAGGTGAAGCTCAAAAAAATCTAAACAAGCCACACTGAATTATTCTGTCATACAGACAAAAACATTGGCAGTGGCTATTAAATTTATTTTTAGCAATATTCTACAAGACATATTTAAACATTTTTAACATTGCATTGAATTTAGCACTCAGTATGAAGTGGGAAGGACAATAAATTGTACTGTAAATTTCCACAGAGCACCTAATTTTAAATGCTGTTGCTCCAAATAAATCTGAAATATGAAAACATTTCTGCTAAAGACTAGAAAGCCAAAAATAATTTAAATATATGTAAAATGGCTACTATGCTAGGATCCAATCTTCTGATCTCATTGATGAAAAAATCCAGCTATTTTCTTTGGAAATTTGTCCTTATTTTACACACATCTGAATCAGTGATGCCCAGTAATAAGCCCTGTCCCAGCAAACACTTCAAGCTGCCACTGAGTTATTCAACATGTGACAGTAAGCCAGGCTTTTCAGCAGGAAAAGCAGGGACAAGAGGAGGAGAAAAGTTACACAAGGAACAATAGTGGTTCTATTAAAATAAGAAGTGTAGGAACTGAGGAAGAGTAGGGGTAGTAGCAGTTGAAGACAAAAAAGCAATGCCACAAGGAGCATCATCATGCTAGTGTAAGCACCTGTAAGCCCAATGCCTGGCATTCAGCACTTAGTCCTGGGGGTTTGGCAAACGCACATCAAGCTTGAAAGGAAGGAAAAGTCACCTTGCAGGCAGCCCGAGTGAGGGCTGCAAAGTTAACCAGTAAACCAACATGCTTCTGTATCTATATTATAAGCAAGTTGAAAGCCATGGAGACTCCTCACTGCAAGGGTTACCGAGGTCTCTCAAATCTGGATGGCGGAAGTATGCACCATGTCTGTGTGACCACCTGCAGTTAGAAGGCCATTAAATCAACCCGACAATTATAGGTGACGTTCCTTTATCAAGTCTAGTGTTTCCATCCATTGGTTTTGAAAGTTGGCAGGGCACCATCCTTTGTAACAAAGTATTACAGAGAAGTGCTAGGCAGCTTTTACTAGTTTGTCTGAAATAACACGAATGAGCAGCATCATGAAAGGTCACGAATGTCCTCAAAACCACAACTCCTACCCACCAATTAACTATCTCTCTTTCAAGGGCTGAACATTGGTCATCTTTCATGCATCCAAATTGTATCATCACCTTAATAAAAGTCAAGCTGACAGGGTTCACAGAGAACATTTTACCTCTGTAATGTTTTCCAGAGAGATCAAGAGGGGCTGTTACTGCCTGGCTGCTCTCTCCTGTTTGAAGATGAGCCACTAGAGGCCAGTCCCAGGCACAGGAGCCCACAGCCATTGTGTAAGGCAGGCAGTTCTGCAGTGCCTTAAATCCCAGTATATCAAAGCACTTTGGCAGACCATGAGCAAAGTTTTACAGCAGCAATATCATGTCGTAATTTTTTTTCTAGAGACAGCAAAACTGAGCCAAAGAAAGATTAAATGATTTATCTGAGGGGAGGAAGAAGGTCACAAAGAAAGATTTTGTCAAAATTTTGGAAAAGCTCCTGGTTCCCACTATGCCTGAATCAGTGGACCCAACTTGCCCAAAGACACTGTTATAAAAGCTTTACAAATGTCACTGCATGAGACGGGAAGATCTTGATATTGGCTCTGCAGAGTGAGAGCAGTGAAGACTGATACTATCAATGCAAAAAAAAGACTTGCAGTTCAGAACTTTAAATTGGCATAGGAGAATTAATAAGTATCACTTCAAAGTTGATTTTCCTGTAACACAATTGCAGATTTCAGTTTTACCATTTCAAATTGCACCACATGTCTGATCTCTGGCAGATACTACGCATAATAACTGACCACACTAACTGAATGGTATTGAAACCAAGAATAAATTCCATATGCATCCACACATTGAGAATGTCGTCTTTAAGTCATAATTCTACTTACAACTGAGTTACCAACTCCTAATTCTTGTCAACAATGAGACCTAGATTTATCCATGTACTACTTCTTCCTGCAGTGTTTAAGTATTAGAATACACAAACTGAAAACTATTTCTACTAATTCTTGGCTTAGCCAGGACTGAATGAAGATGCCCTCTTTCACTTTTTGTACAAATTAAATTTTGTCTTTGGAGCCAGGGTGCAGGCACAGAATCAGAGACTGGTTGAGGCTGGCAGGGACTTCTGGAGGTCATCTGGTCCAACCCCCCTGCTCATGCAGAATCACTGCTGGTTGCCCAGGACTCTGTCTTTTTAATATCTCCAAGCATGAAGACTCCACAACCTCTCTGGGTTGTACTGTAGTACTGTGCTAGTACTCGGTCACTCGCACAGGAAAAAAGTGTTTCCTGATGTTCAGACAGTTTCCTGTGTTTAAGTTTATGCCCGTTGTCTCTTGTCCCATCACTGGGCACCACTGAAAAGAGTCTGGCTCCGTCCTCCCATCAGCTATTTATACACACTCATGAGATCCCCTACGAGCCTCCTCTTCTCTCTGCTAAACAGTCCCAGCTCCCTCAGCCTTTCCTCATAGGACAGATGCTCCAGTTCCTTAATCATCTTTGTGTAACTTTGTGAGACTCTGTCCAGTACGTCCATGTCTCTCTTGCACTGAGAAGCCCAGAACTGGACGTGTTACTATGAGTCATGAGTGAAACTTAATCCTGCTGTTGCATAAATACTCTGTGCAGTTTAACCAAAAAAGAATTTAGCTCATCTATATATGACAGTCTGCATTGAGATCACAATGATATTACTAAGTTTCTATTCAGGTTCTTCTCTCGTATACTTCAAAAGGTGTTTTGTGATTTTTTGAAGAAAAAATTACTTGAACAATAACCTTTTTTTTCATTTTGGACTTTGTTTAACATACAGAGAATGTTTCTGGAAGAGCTTATGGCAGAGGCCTGATCCTTTGCCATGCTGGGCTCCTGTTTCAGCGATGTGGGCATTCTTGCCTGACTAAAGCCAATGCCGGTAAAAGTCCCTCCTTCTAACTGAAACCCCAACCGGAATACAAAAGCCTGAATCTAGCGCATAAACCAAACAGATTTCCCGGGTTAAACTGTGTCTGGTATGAATAAGTTTAGCTCCCCTGACTGGACCACAAGATGGGGACCAGGGGGGTAAAACCCCTCCCACTATAAGGGAAGATCAGGTTCGTGACCACCTGAGGAACCCGAACGTACATAAGTCTATGGGACCTGATGAGATGCATCCCAGAGTCCTGAGGGAATTGGCTGAGGTAGTTGCCAAGCCACTCTCCATAATATTTGAAGAGTCATGACAGTCAGGTGAAGTCCCTGGGGACTGGAAGAAGGGAAACATTGTGCCCATCTTTAAAAATGGTAGAAAGGAGGACCCTGGGAACTACCGACGTGTCAGCCTCACCTCTGTGCCTGGGAAGATCATGGAACGGATCCTCCTAGAAGCTATGCTAAAGCACATAGAGGATAGGGAGGTGGTTCGAGACAGCCAGCGTGGCTTCACCAAGGGCAAGTCCTGCCTGACCAACCTAGTGGCTTTCTATGACGGAGTGACTACAGCAGTGGACAAGGGAAAAGCAACAGATGTCATCTATCTGGACTTCTATAAAGCCTTCGACATGGTCCCCCACAACATCTTTCTCTCTAAATTGGGGAGATATGGATTTGATGGGTGCACTGTTCGGTGGATAAGGAATTGGTTGGATGGTCGCATCCAGAGGGTAGTGGTCAACGGCTCGATGTCCAAATGGAGACCAGTGACAAGTGGTGCTCCTTGGGTCCATCCTGGGACCAGTGCTGTTTAATATTTTCATCAGTGACATAGACAGAGAGATCGTGTGCCCTCTCAGCAAGTCTGCAGATGACACCAAGCTGAGTGGTGCACTGACACGCCTGAGGAACAAGATGTCATCCAGAGGGACCTGGACAAGCTGGAGAGGTGGGCCTGTGTGAACCTCATGACCCCAACTGCAAGGTCCTGCGCCTGGGTCAGGGCAACCCCCGATACCAATACAGGCTGGGGGATGAAGGGATTGAGAGCAGCCCTGCAGAGAAGGACTTGGGAGTACTGATGGATGAAAGGCTGGACATGAGCCAAGAATGTGTGCATGCAGCCCAGAAGGCCAACCGTATCCTGGGCTGCATCAAAAGAAGCGTGGCCAGCAGGTCGAGGGAGGTGATTCTGCTGCTCTACTCTGCTCCGGTGAGACCTCACCTAGAGTACTGCGTCCAGCTCTGGAGCCCTCAACAAAAGAAGGACATGGAACTGTTAAAGCGGGTCCAGAGGGCCACAAAAATGATCCGAGGGCTGGACCACCTCTCCTAGGAGGACAAGCTGAGAGAGTTGGGGTTGTTCAGCCTGGAGGAGAGAAGGCTGCAGGGAGACTTTATTGCAGCCTTTCAGTACTTAAAGGGGGCCTATAGGAAAGATGGGGAGAATCTTTTTAGCAAGGCCTGTTGTGACAGGACAAGCGGTAATGGGTTTAAACTAAACAAGGGTAGATTTAGTCTAGATATTAGGAAGAAATTTTTTACAATGAGGTTGGTGAAGTGCTGGAGCGGTTTGCCCAGAGAGGTGGTGGAGGCCCCATCCCTAGAAACATTCAAGATCAGGTTGGATGGGGCTCTGAGCAACCTGATCTAGTTAAAGGTGTCCGTGCTCACTGCAGGGGGGTTGGACTAGAAGACCCCTAAAGGCCCCTTCCAACCCAAAGCATTCTATGATTCTATGCCCACTGTTTGCATCATTAGTCCAAAGGGGATAGAAAGGGTTGCTTCTGTTCAACTAGAAAAAAAACCTGTGAAGCAAGTTTTCTTATGCAAGTGAGATCCAAAATTTGGGTGACAGCTTAAAAGAAAGCCAGGAACTCAGGCCACCAACTGTATTCCCCTACATTACTGCTTGTCAAGCAAAGCATTTCTAGTGTTTCTTAGGCTACAGAAACTTTACCCCCAAACGGAAAAAATCTTCAATGAAGTGGAAATATCCCACAGAGGGCAACATATAGCATTACTGACCCCTCCTTTCACCACATTATTTTATGTCTCTTTTCCAGCCAGGATGCACCTGTGACTTGACTGTGTCTTCCATAATGCATAGAAGCATCACAACACAACATAACCACATCATATTTTTGACATACACCCTTATGTTATTTTGTTGAGTTTCTCCTTGATGTTGGGAAATTTGCCAGTGGTGTTCTACATTAGCCTATTTTGAGTTTATGTATATTTAGTGACTAATATAATTGTTACTGAATGTCATGGCCCTTTATGCTGGTGACACTTGTCTAGTCTTCATACATTTCTCTTGAGAAAGCTGTTCTTATTCTCCTTTCCATTTTTTAAGATGAAAAATAATTGTAAGGAATACAGTGTATTCTCAGTGTATCATTTTTACCCATAAATTTTTTCTTAGAAATGCCATGTTTCTGCAAAAGTGCAGATTCTTATTCTAGCAGAATTGATTATACAACTGGACACAATTGACAATACTGTGATTTGACTCTGATTATACCAATTAGGTAATCTCAATTAGTTTCTATTATAGCATTTTCAGACCTGATTAAAAGCACTTCTACACTTACAACATGTATTGTAGTTTCTACCTATCACATTGTAAGTGTTAATGTTTCACGTGAGGAAGTGGCGGAATAAACCCTACAAACCTTTGCCTTTAAGAAAAGACCTCACAAACCCTCATGTTGAGCTCATATATGGAAAAAAAGCCGTGTATAGTAATAATATCATCTTTAGAACAGTTTCCATCCAAAGTGACAGAGAATTTGCTGGAGGCAAACATCTATAAATCTAGACAGTATCATTCTTAGTGGTCTAAGGTTAGTAACTACTAAATTAGGGACAGATGAAAACTAACATAATACCAAGGCAATAGAATAATTTCTTAAACCATAAGAAAGAACAAAAATGCTAATTTCTTATTAGTTTCAAATGAAAGAACCTTTTGAAAGGCCAGCACAAAGTACAGAAAAAATTCCTTAACTGTTTTCTTAATAAAACTGTTTACAGAAAAGTGTGTTGAGCAATTATGTTATGTTACGTCTCCTCTTCATTATGGGCACAGTTTAAAGGAAGAACAGCAGAAAAGTAGCTGAATAAAATATTGCTCTCATCTATATCACTGTGAGCCTGCAGTAATACCTCTGAGATCCTAATTTGGATTTACATGTTTGTAATTTACAGAATTTTGTTGTCTTTAAAAATGTAGAGAGGTGCTTGATGCCTCAAGGACAATTTCATCAGCTCTGGCTGTATCATTTCACAGAAGGCAGACTGAGGTTAAAGTTTATTTTACCCTTTCCAGGCAGATGCCAGTCAGAAGCAGCTGAGCATAAATATTTACAGAATTTCTGTGGAACCATGTAATTTGTAATACAGCCTGATTGGTTTGACATTCCCTGCTTTCTCTATATCTCTGTTCTATGTCTACCAGGATGTCCAAATCTCACATTTTACTGTTTAATCCATGCACAAGAACGTGCACAAGAAACAGGAAATGAAATGACCATCTCTGCACAGAACTTTGAATCCTACCCATAATTTCAATGGCAGCAAGTAAGAAAAATATATGGTAACTTTTGGGAAGATCTAAAGCCACAATTTTACAGAAAGTGATCTAAACTTGTGCTTCAATTTTCTATCTTCACTGCAAAAATAGGAAAAGAACACATATGGGGAAAAAAAGATTGTCCAGCAAATAGTAAAATGTGCAACTTATGAATATAAACAATGACTCAATCTGCAATATTGAAAATATACCAGTTCCAGAATGCAAATGTGTTTTCAGATGAAAAAGAATCCACTTACTTCTGTCTTTAATCTTTGCTTAAAAAAATAACTTGAAGCCTTTTTGAATTCAGTTCTTCTGCCCAGAATCTTCACTAGACGTCAGTAAGAAAGAATCAGAGTATGGATGAGAGCCGCGAGCTTCAGGAGTCAGGTATCCCCTCTCAGCTTAAGTTAAGCCTTGGAAGGACAAACTTTGCGAGACCAGTTAGAAGTAAGTCAGGCATGTTCCTGAACTAAAAGCTCCTTTTTTTCTTTCCCTGGAATTCTCTCCAAAACTAAGACCTTATCATAAGCACTATTTTGGTACTTGTTGATTTCTTCCTTACAGCCTCCATTAACTCTGCAATCAGGGAGGTCAATATTATTGTTTCCAGTTTCAGCTCATGAAATTTTAAAAATAAAATGAAGTAATAATTTGGGTATTTCCCCAATTCCTTAGAACTTACAACTACATGTTCTAAAACAATGACTTACAGAATGCAGCTTTGACACATTTTTTGTGTGTATATGTGGGGGATGTTAATCTATTCAGTTGAAATTGTGGTAATTAACTCAGACAGTAAATTAGTGTCTTTCAAAACTGCCTTTTGAGCATGACTGATCGACAAAGCACCAGGAGAAGCACTGTGTTCCATACTACTACACCTCTGAGTTTTAAGACTGGGTGGGCTACAGCAGCCTGGCTTGAAAAATTTGATTTTTTTTCTGTGCTGCAGACTTCAAGGGGCTGATGAAAGTGTGTGGGCTGGTTTGGATGTGAGCCATGCTTTTTCCACACATCATTGTGTCTCCTGCACTAATGACTCACACCTGCACATGCTGCTATCTGATTTCTAGGCAAAGTTATTTATAAACTGAAAGTGCGGGGCCAAATCCTGGTTCTATAACTATACAGATCATAATTTACCTAAAGCACTTGTCTATGAAGCACAGACAGTTTGAGGACACTGAATTCACTCTCCTTTCAGGTGCCATGAAAACTGGACACATCATCTCGCCTGATAAAACCCACATTGCAGCTTTATCTTGCAGACTGCTATGGATCTGATGTGGTAAAGCACTACTTTTCACCTGGCTGCAAGATAAATGCAATCACAGACCTCCAAGGTCCCCTGGACACAGGAAAACATCCTATATTCTCTCACAGCAGGTACAGGAATTATGTGCCGTACAGGCTGCTTATACCTGGGGACTTGCATGTTTCAGGCCACTGCAAACAAAAAAAAGATATTTTATTCAGGCAAAAATACTGTTGCCCCAAGCTTATGATTACAGTCTTGCCTGAAGAGTCTCACTCACTGGTCCAGAGAAGCATTCAAACCTTCACATTACAGTCTCTGCTTTCAGACACTCTTCCCCAGTGCTCAGAGTCTTTTGCTAGCTAAGATTGCAGAAGCACCAGCATTTGGTAGCAATTAAACACCTTTTTCCCCTTCCTCTGCAACTGGCCATGAAGTGTTTTTACTACAGCTTCAGATGAGGCCACTTTTCTTCTTTCTTTGGGGTAATGTGGTGAAGGGCACAGAAAAAAACAGTTCAGAACAACTGCCGAAATGACCTCTCTGTGAGAACAGCATTATGAACCATACAACGACGTACAGCCTCAGAGATATAGAACAGTGATCTGCTGCAGTGTAAATTTTCAAATATGTTAATCTTACGCCTAGTAAGCACACAGCATCCTGCCCCTTAATGCTGAAAATCGTACAGTGTTTTGAATCTTGGATTAAAGTGATCGTGTATCTAAACAAAGCTCTGTTTAAAAGGAAAAAAGCCAAGCCTTTATATAGAAAATTAGGTATATAAGCAAGCCTGTAACAGTTATTTATACAGACATGCATTTTGCTTCCAGCAACACAAGGTTCTTCCAAACATATACTTATGTATACTTCGTGTGCCTCAGAAAAACAGTAAGGTATTAATATTAATATGGCTGTTGAACTGCAGACTGGAGGGCATTTGATTTCAGGTAGCTGAGTTGTGTTCAGAAATCAATACGCTACTGTCTTCTTTGGTGCAAATTTACTGATGTTAAGGGCTTACTTCTGCTTACATTATTAAGAGTTCAGTCTAGGGCCAAATGATTTTAAACATTTACAGAGCACCCAGCAAAACAAGGCTTCACTTCCAGTTGCAACCTTTAAGTAGTATCACAGTTCATTCAGCCTTAGCTTGATTCTGTAGTACCAAGGAGTAAAATACTTTACAAACTGAGTAAGGACATCTGGTCTTTAAGCTACAGAAATAATAGGACAACAGTCTGTCCTGTCATCATACAGGATATTCTCCCCTCACAGATATCTTATTAAAAAATACAGGAAAAGAACAGTGTTCTTTGATTTGATTAAGATTTGAGTAGGCTTGCTCTTTTTTCGTCTCCATGATTTTGGACTGTAAAAGTTGTCATTAAACAAGCAATGAATACCAACCGAGGCAAAGTTGAATGATCAGGGAAGTGCCCTGGGTCATACACCCTTGCTTCTTACAGCTGAGTAGAACTACAACAGAGATGCAAAGAGAAATTCAAATTCAGCTCACTGCTTACTACACATCCGCCCACATTTGCTCTCCTTCTGCTTTTATTCCTTTTCCACAAGTTTAAACATTTTACCAATGCCCGGTATTTTTATCTTAACTTTATCTACTTAAGAAACTATCAGTCTTAGCTTAGATTATCTTTTGATAGGCAATCTTGTTGCAGTCCTTACACACATTCGTTTTTCCATCTTTTCTGCCTTCTCTGTCTAATATTGGTTTATTCTCTTCTCAAAATTCTTACTTCCAACTCCATCTCTGCTTACAGAACAACCAATGTTTATTTAGCTATTGCTTCTCAAAAAAAAAAAATCTATCTTACTTTGTTTTAATTCATTTGATGATGTGATTTTTTTTAATAGTAAGAAATTCACTGCTTCCATAACGAAAGTTTATTCACAGAACTGGAACAGCCCAAGAAAGAATGGATGGAGTCTGCATGCTAGCCTGTCAATTGTCCTGAAATATTATATAGGCAGGTAAACAGGATTTATTCTTGGTACTTTTTTCATGAGAAAATTTTTACCAGTACCTATGCGACAATGGATTTTATGATGTTTCTGAGAAACTGAACTCAAAGGATAAATTGATTTCACTGGAGAAGACCAATAGATGGTGCCAGTACTATCAAATCCAAAGTACCAAAGAGCTCTATACCCTTATACAAATTGCCTGAAGCATTTAAATAAAGAGCTTGCTGCTCATTTTTTCTGTGCAAAGAGATTCTTGCTTCTGAAAACAGTTCATTTTTAATTAGCAACTGTAAATCTGATTTTAGATGCTGGGGAAAAAAAACCCCAACTCTGGGGAAAAAAACCCCCCACACTTTTTCAATCCCTATTTCTCACAGCTGCTGGCCTAACATGGAAACAATTAGGAATTTTGTGCATTGGCATTGCTGCTCCTTCCTTCCCATCTATCCATCTTTACCGCTATGCAGATTCATGGAAAGTCAAAGACTACATCCATACTGACAGGAGAAAGGAGACTCCAGAGCATGGGGGTATTTCTGACTTTATCTGCTTTCATCCATGTGGCTAGCAGGCAATCTCTGCACCACTAGCAGTCTCGCATGGTCTCACTGGTGGCAGAGCAGTGCAGGTTGTGCAGGCAGCACACAGGGCCCCACATGCACTACAGGGCATATTCCGGCTGGCCTGCAACATGCCCTGCCAACCAACCCACCTCGAGAGCATGCATGGGGATGCCTTTATACCCCCACAGACTGACCTGGCAGGTCACAATCCCTCACTGCTCTAAGGGACTGTTCTTAATCGCCTGTGTAGAGTAGCTTTACCTATCTCCAAATACCCAGCTGTCTACTGAACAGAGGTGCAAAACCAGAGCAATCTGTCTTTTTCTACTCCTTCCTTACCTTTGCTTAGAGCAAGAAATACTGAAAAAATAGACCTTACTATAAAAACCAGACTGAGCTCTGCTCAGACCACGTAAGTACAAGAACAGTTTAACTCCTCCAAGACAAGCAAAACAATTACAATAGAGCCCTTAGTATTGGTTTTTCTTTATATTTACTTATTTAAAACTCTCTCTTCTAAAATTTGTTCATTTTATTCCTGCAAATCCTTAAAGCCAAGGGTATGACTTGTACAGACAAAGCATGCAAAATGTTGTCCTTTCGCCAAAGTCTGCATTCGTGCTTTCATTTTTACTGATTCAGTTTTATATATTCCCCCCTACTCCCTTTAAAGCAAATGCACTTATTTTATAAGAACTCAAACAATCTTTTAAACCCTCCTATTCTCACCTTGCTAGCAAAAGTGCTATAAATGAGCACCTTAGCTGAGTGCATTCACGGATATATGGATGCTACATTTTGTTTTGAAATAATTCAAAATAGAATCTTACTTCAAGCTGTATATTAAGCTGACACTAACAAAGCCAACACAGCTGCCTCCCTGGTAATCCAGACCACCACATGTACTTTAAGAATATAAATAATAACACCAAAAGAAAACTATATTTCACAGTTTCATATTCATATAAAACGTTATGCACTGTATTATAATTATGTATTGTAATAACATATATAATATGATAACTATGTACTACATAATAGTCTCCTCAGTGTGCACATGCACTAATCATCAAAATAATTGCAACTGTGATAGTTCTCCAATAAGCAAGTTCAATTACACTGAGTTCTACATTAAAAGCCTCTCAAAATGGACCCCCAGTTCAAGTTTTATGCAAAATTTAAACCAAAGAGTCTTTTATCTCACCAATAGCATCTCAGGATGAATTCTGGGTCTTGAGATGCTGCTTTGGCTCATGGGTAATAAAAGACTTTGCAATGAAGTTTACACAGTTGCTGGGACTAAACCATCTCACAACCAGCTCCCTCTGCAAAACCCGTAGCGGTGCAGTTGTGTCAGAGACAAGCTGTGTGTTCCAACTAGCACACAGTGGGCACCATGTTTAAACTCAAAATAATTATAAAGAGCATAAATAATAAATTTTTTCATGTTGTTACTATGTTGCTTACAGCTACATCATGTAGCAAAAGTGTGTTAGAGTGAGTATTTTAGTAGTTTTACACCAACAGTAAAAAAAAGGGGGGGGGGGATCAAATAATATTTGCTAGTCCATGCCACCCCAGACTCGGTCCCACTTCCCATCCTTTGGTGTTAAGAAATCTTTCCTCTACATTGTTCTTGATGTCTGCCTAATTTTACAAGGGGTTGTACTTTCTAGTGGCTCTTGCTAAATCAATTTCATGAACACCTGAATAGGAGAGAAATTTCTCAACCCTAACTTGTGGTAATGTTGTGTTTCAGAAAACTAGGCTGGTCAAACCAAGAATGAGGAGATTTTGTAGCTTCTCAAGGAGGACAAAGTAAAAGTGCATCATTTAACGCACACCTCTTTACCAGAAAATCATCAATAGAGTAGGAAAGAATGCCTAGCTGCTGTGTTTAGACATGGGCTGTTTCAGATGTGGGTAGGCTGTTGTCACCCTAATTTTACAATGATTATCTGAAAGACAGAAGAATAAAATGTAAAGATTAGCAACAGTCTCAAATAAAATATTATACTATACATAAACATAAAGTTAAATCAAGAAACCCACAGAACTGGTGGATCTTCCTAAATCCTTTAGCACCCATGCTTAAACAGCAGAAAGCATTGTGTAAGCTGTGGTCAAAAATATTTGTTATCCTGGCTGTATGGTATTGCCAGAAAACACCTAAATAAAACCATTAACTCTGGTGTTAAGTAGTCCAAATCATTTGGCTCCAGACAGGAACAGAAACTCAGACTTACTCCTTCCATAAGTGAGCAATACAGTGAGCGCTACACATTATGGTTAGGGTTATTTTATAAAGACAAATGTAACTTTAGATGGTATTCACAAATTGATACAGAAGATAACTTTATCACAGTAAGTCAGGTACCCACATGTACATCATGCACATAAAATAGAAATTAAATATATGACAGATAAAAGAAGAAAATACAGAAAAAGAGTTAGTGTTTTTCACATTGCCCGATTAATGCTGAAATACAGTATCACTACACCAAGCTCAGGACAAACTTGACTCCACAGTTCCCCAAGGTCAGACCTAATTATTGTCAGGAGCAAGGTCTCATTGCAGCAAGAGAGTGAAAAAGCTTGCTAAGAAAAATGAGTTCTGAATCAAAGGGGTTATGCTGTCTCATGTGTGTTCCGGCTCTCTGAAAAGAAGTTATGTACCACTGTGCCTCCACTTTATTTTGTGAAATTCTAAAAGACTTCTAAAGCAAAACAAACTCAAACACATCAGGCGCTAACTAATTTCTCCAAATGTTTTTATTCTCATTCAGCTTCCTAGGATCAAAGAATTCATGAATCAAACCACTGCTCTCAAAAGTGCTACTTCTGGTGGGATACACATTTTATTTCAGAGTCTGGTTGTTCATATATACATAATCACAGAAGATGAGATGCCGACCTAGACCATAGTTGTGCTAAGATATATATTTTTTCTTTAAAATAAATATATATATATATATAAGGACAAACTTATACTTCATAAAGCTTCTGTCCCAGATCCTCAAGACGTTAAAATTAGCATGGGGCATTTCCTTTAACTAAATTCAACAATGCACTTTTCCTCATGCAAGCTGCACTTATGCTACCTTCAATGTGACCATCTCACTCAGAATATGACCAGCATAGAATTATTTTCTCTCCTATTAATGGAAGAGAAGATTAGTTCCAGTAGCCAGGGCACAAAGAAGTAACCAGTCAGAGTTGTGGTTTCTTTCTCAGCTCTACCACTGACCTGGAGGGTTACTGCAAGCCATTGCTTCTAAGTGAACATCACTAGAAGATTTCAAAGTACTATGAAAGTACCACCAGGATACAGAGAACAAAATCTTTTAATTTCCCAGTCTTCATTGAAAACCAGATTTGTCCTCTGCTCCCATATCAATATGACAGTTTAAATTCTTCAGAGATAAAGTTGTCTGTAAGAACAATGCATTTTTTTGTGTTCCTCCAAGCAGCTCTTTCTTTTCTCCTACAGTTGTTCTGTGCTGAAGAACAGCCAAGGCACCGGAGAAGCATTGCTTGTTTTCTGTGTTAGTTACCACTGTGGATCACAGCCTTCGGCTTCAGAAGCACTAGACCTTCTCTTTGTCCTGCAACTGAGAAGGAGCATTAACATTTCCCTTCTCTGGGACTCTGAGTAGCAGTGACACTGCTCTTAGGTCTCCTTGGGAGGAGATGTCTCCATAAAGACATACTATGTTCAGATAATAACAGCTGCTAAACGAAGTGCCATAAAGTCAAAGGAAACTGCAACCATGGGCCTCCATGTCAGAACTTCGTCCAGCACGTGGGCAAGCATACTGAAAACTGAGACTTTCACAGTCATCCTGCAAGCATGTGATTTATGTGATGACAAATGTTACACTTCCTACTATAACTAAACAGGCCTGACTTACTACCAACAGCCACACTAGAGCTAGGAGGCTATCTGCTATAACTACACAAATAAATACCCATGAAGCTTCATTTTGAATATAAAAAACAATTTCCTGCTGATGTGTTCAGCACCCATTTACATTCTTGGGAAAAAAAAAAGCAAGCTTCAGTTGAATTTATAAGTAATTCTTATTTACAAAAAGATCTTTCCCTTCCCACACACTGTATGGAGGCAGACAATGGGAATGGCATTACTTTAACAATACCCATAGCAAACTGATACTTTGTGCTTATTTTGTGTGTTCCCATAAGTGTAAGAGAAATGAGAAAGGGCAGCAACCAGTCATCTTATGCTTTTTGGATTTCTGAAGGCAAAAGTCAGGTCATGAATGGCTACCACAAACACTTCTGCAATTTCTAGAAATGTGTGAAGAAACTGTTCAAACACATGAGTTGGAATAGGACTTGTTTCATGGAGGAGAAGGAGCTATTTCTTATCACGAGAAAATTAAACACAGATAGCAGGTACAGATTTAATATTTTGATAGAAGTACTGAATTTTACACACTGATGCCCCCTCTTCGTAGGCCCATTTAGCCCAATTGTGACTGCAAGATGGTTTCATTAAAAGGAGAACTAGATTAAGGAAGTAAATATTGCTTTGAAGCAATGTTATTTTATATAAGGAGTGTATTAAGTCTCATCACGTTGAAGCAAGCAGAAAATAAGCAGGAGAAAATTTTTTTGCTTGAAGTGCTAACCCTCTTTGAGTTAGCCTTCAGACAAAAACTTTCTTCCCATCTTACTCAGGACTCCATCACTTCTCACTAATGTGTGCCCACAGACACCTCTGTTACTTCTGCTTACACAGGCACATACCACATAAGCACCTCTGTTTTGGGCTGTGACAAGTGCATATCAGTTTGGGGACATCTGTTGACTTGAGCCTTATGTTCCACAAAGGAGCCTAATTGCTTCACATGGCTATCAACAAATGAAGAGCCCAGTGATTAAAGCTCCCGACTTTAAGAAGGTTTAGCCCAACACTTGACAATACCAATATGCACGTTTATAATGCACTTACTATTCCATTAACCAATGAAAGGAAAAGCACTCTCCTTGTTTTAGATATGAAAAAGAAGTGTTGTGATTGTCTCCCTGTGTTTTATGGTATGAGTCATCCTGCATAAAAAAATCCCTTGATTTCAACTATACTGCAGAACACCACATTCATTTACTTCCAGCTGCGTGGAAGTCTATAATCTGAGTGTCTGAGAGCTCTTTGGATGAGAGCTGCTGCCCATTCATACAGTTGCTAATACAAGTGGCTAATGGTATTGAACCCAATTATTTGTGTTATCCTGTCTAATACAAAATACAATTGGGGTCCTAATTCAATAGCGTTAAAAGATACACAGAGAATTAAAACCTCATGTGGAAAACTAATTGCATTTCTCACAAAGAGTAATGTAGTGCTCCCTGAAAATTAAAAGATGGATTTTTAGTTAAAGGGGACAAATTCTGACCTTTACTTCCCCAGTCCCAACTCAGGAGACCACTGACACCTCCTCTTCTCCCTAAGGCGTAGGAGAAGATGCATATAGGTGGCAAGCAGACATACACGGGTGAGAATTGTATGCATAAGCAGATAGGACAGTAGCACAGAGCACAAGGTGGCATTTGGAGCTCTTACAGACTGCAGAGACAGCCCAGAGAAGATGCAATAAATTAGACTTGCTGAGCTTGACTGTTCTAATATCTACTAAACTTTGCAGTGACTTCCACAGTACCAAATAATCTTGAAAATTTGAAACAACCCCCTGTTCCTCTGCCTCCAGGCTGAGCTCTCCTTATAATGCTTCTGCCAGGTACAACAGATTCTCAGTTAAGGACTGCAGATTTGGACAAAACTCTGTGTTTGGTATGCTCTCAAGTCAGTAAAAGTTACAAGTAAACAGGCCATTTATAATCAAGGCTCACAACCACCTATAGAACCTTGTCCCCCACAAGTCTGGTGTGTTGTATAACTCTCTCAGTTGCATGATACCTTGAACATAATTTTAATATTAGTTATTTACCACGGCTTTATTAACAACCTGATAGAGTTATACCTATTCCCTTCACTAATTCAAAAAATGCAAAAATCTGTTTCAAAAAACCACACAGTAATGGAAAACAAATGACAGTGGAAGATAATAGTGAAAGCTTCTTGAAATAATGTACATAGATTTAACCCTGGCTTCCTGTTATCATCAGTAGGGTTTGTATTGGTATGCCTGTGCAGCACTGAGTAATATTTTGTTACTACATTTTAATAATACTGCTAACAGGGCATAATTCATCAATAATGCCTTTTTGTCCTTGTACAAAAGAATACAGTTGTATTTGTCCAGAGTCAAGGAAAATTTCCTGCCCAAAAGAATCCACGTGCCTCCACAAAAGGAAGGAAAAAACTTTCTTAGTGTGAATCTATGTCTGTGCTCTGGGATACATAGTGCCTATGATGAATAACTATATAGTATGTCAAAAAGAGTACAAGAAAGGAAGGTATATTGAAGTATGCTGATCCAAAAAACATGAACCGGGAACAAAACAGAATTTACAGAACCTGCTCCAGAAAAAACAAAGTAGTCCAAAGAGCTGGCTTTAAGAGTACTTCCTGAAAACGTTAACAATGTTAATACAGCAAAATCATGAACACAGTTGGGTTTTTTTGTTTTGGTGGGGGTTTTTGTTTAGGATTTTTAAGTATTAAAACATAATGCATAAAGGAAAACACATAGTATGTTTTTGATAGAAAGGAACCTTGAACATTGTATCAGGACCCTTCTACTGTATTGTAACCACTAACATACAACTGCACTAATGCAAATGTGGCAAACAGAGGTATCTATTTATCATTCTGTCCCTGGAAAGACTAGATCCAACTTTTGGCCTAATGCTACCATCCTGTGATTACCTGAGCCAGCCTGATCTGCAACCCTTGTCTACTTCTTAGAGGTGAAGAGTTTGCCACTTCTACATTTTCTCGACTATGACTACTATTATGTGATTTTTCTTCTTCCCTTGACATTCCTTTTTGTGGCCTACTTTCAGCTGAGAAATTCATAAAGCACAAAAATTAAATTCCCTCAAAGTGTCTAAAAGGTCTACGGAAGCCTACTAAAAGGTCATCAGACATGTATTTATGACATCCCATCTGTCCTTTTTGTAATACTTCCCACCATCTCTTTGGAGAAGCTGCCTCCTGCTCACTGCCTGTACAGCATCTACCATAGTGGGGTCTTGGGCCCATGAGTGGGGCTTCTAGGTTTAAAAAAAAAAAAAAAAAAAAAAAAAGAAGTATGGACACATGAAATAAAGGCACACTTTCAAAAAAATATAAACCTATGATGTACCTAAAAAGCCGAGGATTCATCATATCCATAGCACTTGTATTGAAAATTTTCTCATTAGATTTACCACCCCTGTTATTCTCTTGAGAGAATGTAAATAATTACTTAAGTCATTCAATGTATTACATACAATTTCCTACAGACAAATCACAACATATAATAGAATTTAGTTTAAGACTGTTCAAGAGCAGCACATATTAAAGATCATGCAAAACACAGAGTATCTTTACTTACGGGTTTGACTTCGAACTTGCACACAGTGAGCACCCGAGAAGGAGCTGTGCTGCCCAGAAATGAAGCCTTGCCCCACCGCGCCAGACCCCAATCTGGGTGCTGCCACAGTTAAGCCAATGCCAAGGCTTGAACCCTGGATTACATGTTTTCAGTTGACTGGTGAATTTTATCTAGAGTATGTTTTACCTGGAGCACTTTCTGGCATTTAAGAGCTGGCTAAGGATCCCACATAGACATAGTGATTACATCTAAGCTCAGAGTTAACTTCAGGATCTCCTTGCAGCAGTCCTCTGCAGGAGAAGAGATGGTGTCTAATAACAATCGTTCAGAGAGCTAAGAAACAACACAGGATAAACTGGGGAGTCTACCCAAGAAATAAATGGCATTATTTCCGTTTGTACCTGAAAAACAAGTACACTATCAGTAGTATTTGCTAAACAGTTTAAATTGTTTAAACAAAAAAGATTTAAGTGTCTTAAAAACACATGAGCTTCCATATTTATTTTGCTCTTTTAAGTAGATATAATACCCCAGAGCACTTAGACAACCCAGTTAGGTAGACCAATCTATCTCTCTGTTTTATGGATTGCCTCTTTTTGGCTATTTAATCTCCCTCACTCTCATACCCCACCCCCCCACCCCCCAATTTAACCTAAGGCAGGAGGTTTTCTCATCTTTACAACACAAAAAACCAAATTTGGGGCTCTGGAAAAGGCATTAATGTTCTGGTCATCAAAGCTGCCAGCTACATACAGAAAGCAAGAACGAAGAGGTGACTTCCTGCAGAATTTCATAAGCTTGCATGAAACCTTCTTACCACTTGTCTGAAACTTGTTACCACACAGTTACCACTGCTGCAGGTAACTATGGCTGAGGGATGAGAGGTCAAAAAACAGAATATGTTAGAAGTAAGTTTGTTAAAACTCGAGTTCAAAGAACCAACTACCCTGAAATATTTTTGCACTTAGCATCCTGACAAGTGCTTTCTGACAGTATTAGTACTGACCAAAACATGACAAGAAAAATTAAGATACATTTGTATCCTAACCTAATTTCCAAGAGGACTAAACTGAACTGAAGTTATCACCAATTTTGCCTCTTAAAAGGGGGGTGTGAAAGCAAACATTATCTTACTAAAATTCCTGAGACTTTGCCTATTATTTCACAACAATTTTTCAACAATTAAAGTTACCCTATATACAAAGCTCAATTTATATCAGGGTTGATTTGTCGGTTCTTTGGGTTTGGGTTTTTTTTCCCCCTCCCCTTTCTCCTTTTTTCTTCACATTACATTCCTCCTTGCATATTTAAGGGTATACAACCAGCCCCTCAGCTATGCTATTATTTAGACTGGCAAGCAGAAGACATCCTGCCATCCTGTGTTGTCTGTCTGCACCACAGATGCTGTGATGCGTGTTCTCCTCTACTGCTGTCATGACCAAAATTGTTTCTTTTTGTATCTGATGGATCCTTTCCCTTTTTCAGTTTCTGCTTTTGTTTAATGGATGAGCAGCCCTTCTGCTGATCTGTCTTACAAAGTGCTCCACTTTGTCTCGGCAAGGGATAGTCACCACTTCCATACTTCCCACAAACTCTCAATTTTCCTCTTTATTTTTTAACTTTTTATTAGATATTGTGCCTACAGTTGTGTTGTTGGGGGTTTTTTAGTGCTGTATCTTTCATTTGCATTGCTTCCTTTAGGTTCCTGCATGACAAGGATGAGTAAGGCAGAAAGTGAAGAGAAAATCCCTTTGTATCGCAGAAAAATAGGTTAGAAATAAAACAGTATTACATGAATAAAAGTTAAATTCAGGCAGAGATAGGATAGCAAAACAAAGGAAAATTATAAACAATACCAAAATAAAATGGTAAAAAGGCTTAATAAATAAGAAAGGCTCAAAAAGAATGGACCTACTGCATTGTATATCATATAGATCAAGTAAACTTAGTTGTTCCTATCTGCAAATAATTTAGTGGGGACATAGGATATTCTACATCCTTGTATTCATGTCTAGTAATATCTGAAAGTGGAGACATACAATGCTGCATGACAACAGTGCCAGACTGTGATAACCTCCAGTAGCAGCTTTCATTGGTCTGAAATCTAGTAGTCCTTTGAACACGCAGAAGTTCTCATAACACCGAAAGATTTTGTGGAATGCCCTTTTCTACCACCACCATGTTCAGTGTCTGAGTGAGAAGTGATACATGCTGAGCTCTACCACACAGCAAATCTATTGAGACTCTTACTCCTTTCACAAATGCACCCATCTGCACAAAGCATAGGGAGAAAACAGACATTAGCAAAAGGATAGCAACAGGATAAGAAAAAGGGAATACAGAGGGAAGACAGGCTTCATGTACAGCACTGGGGTACACTGCCTGTTGCAAAAAGGATGATACAACTGTTGAAGTGGGAGAAGAAAAATGAGAGAGCTGTAGAATGAGCCATAAACTAGAAAGCAGAATGACAAAGTTCTGAGGATGCAATTTAAAAAAAAAAAATTTTTTTTTAAACCACATGGACAGCATTGGACTCCTCACAGCACCTGTGACGTGTATCCAGCCACGTGCATCCCAGCTCACAGCCAAATGTCAAGGCTTCCTTTCCAGAACTTCGGCGTGCAAGAGCTTGACAAAGAAAATATTTTCAAAAATAGTTTGAGAAAAATATATTTTGAGTAGATTAAAAGAAAAAAGGCAAGATTCAAAGGAGTTTCTGCCCAAGGAAAAAAAAACCAGCATGGAAACATTCACCTTAAACATCTAAAATGTGATAAAGCTATAAATAATCAAAAAATTATCTTGTTGGAAAATGTTCAGCTACTTTCAGCATCTAACAAAAGAAAAGGTTGTTCAATTTTTAATAATTGATGATGCTGCCAGACTGAAGCAGCAATGTATGCAGACACACTGGATAACTTTGTGGGTGAACAGGGAGGTAGCTATTGAGTGCAAGGCATTTCTTGGATCAGGTAACCATAAGACTATTTTTGAGTGAAGATGCCTGAAGTATACTTAAAGTCTTGCTTTAGCTGTCTGAGTCCATTTTTTGATCTGACCATCTCCTCCTCTTGTCGTCTTCAGAAAAACATTGAAAAGTGGGAGGCAAGTAAGGTCTGAGGCCACACAAAAAAGTCACAGGAGAAGAAATAGCAAAATATCGCTCATAAAGCAAACATGACCCATAGAAAGTTCTGAATGCAGTTGCGAACATTACTTCAGTTCTGGCAGTTACTAATGTTTGAGTACTTCAGTTTACACTAAGTGAAGTCTCAGTTATTCACACGTGATAAGGACATCGATATAAAAATCAGCCTTGTATGGTAAGTCAGTTGCAGGTAAACTATGGAGCAAAAAATTTTTATCTTCCCATGTAAGCACATAGTTTTAGAGAACTAACTCTGCCCCTTCAGTATTGCAGGCAGAAAGGAAAGGCCTCTGCAGGTGTTGTCAGAATCAGATGTGCAAGTAAGTGAAGTTAGGTTTATTAGGATTTTGATGTAATACAAAGGTGACGAGAAACTTGGAACACAACGCTGGTGCCGTAATGCCTTGCATCCACTTGATGGCAGTGTGAACAGGCTGCTCCTACTTACATAATGTGAGTGGGAGCACTGAACGGTTTCAGTCCTCACCTAGAAATGTAAAGCGCTGGTTTGACATGGAGAGCTGCAAACGCTTGTAGCGTTCTTAGCTCAAAGTTGGGCTGCACTGATATGGAGTAAATGTCTAGCAGAAAACGTGGAAGAAGCATGGGATGGGTAACTAGGTTTATATTTAATTAACACTTACAAAGCATGCTGCCATCTTTCAGTGCTAAAAAAGTACTAAAAAGGTACTAAAAATACCAGAAATGCTAAGCTAAAGAAGAGTCACAACTTATCTTTGGGAGGCACTACTCTAGTTATACGTGCTCATTTAATTTTATATTCTTATCACAACCAAGTAGGAATGCAAGCCACTAGAGGGGGCGAGACCCTTTTCTGGTGGCACATGAGTGCTAGACTCAAACGCAGGAGTGCAGGATGCTTTCTCCATCACTTGTTGCTGTGCCCTCAGCCTGGGTCTGCCCCAGGTTTTCACTGCCCCAGCCCTGCCCTTTCCTGCCTCCACTTCTCCTCTCCCTGCTGCAAAAACCTGTCTTAAAGAGACAACAGTTCCTGCATTCCTACTTGTGCTTCTGAATGCTCTTTTACAATCAGCCCATTCTCAGGGGTTTTTGTGTGACAGTAACTGCAAATGAAAGTGATAAGGTCTCAGTATGCAGCTCTGGTTAATGCAACAGTACCAATCACAAGACCACAAATTCGAGTATTAATTCAGTAGTCCCAGTGCCAGACTAACAGGGATATGGTAACCATACCTTTAGGCATGGCAACAGATACTCCCAGCAGCAGCAGCTGCCGCCAGTCAGGTAGAAACCTCTGTGCTCCAGGAAAAGCAGAATGCAGGATTGACTCAAAAAAGTAAAATATTGAGAGAAAAGTAAATGCAAAATAATTCCATTAAAAAAAGAAAACCACCCAGTTCTGCTGCTATGACTCTGCCATTGTAGAAGATGCATCCAGATATACAATGTTCTGGTTACTGTTCCTGATACTCACTTTCATAGCTTTCATAATCATATTCACATAAAATCATGCTGCCTGATTAACTTCACGTCAGAATTACAGCAACTATCCCAGGAAAGCAGGTTCTGTTTAAAACAGTATCTCATGGATATTTTTAACAGTTAGATATTTCCAGCTTCAATATCACATTCTACTACAAGCATCTAACATCTAAATTAATCTTTTTATACAAGCAAAAATAGATCTTAGTATCTGACTTGACATATCTATTCTCCTAAAATCCACAAAACTGACAGCAGAAGCAAAACAGAAGGCCATGTAAATTAGAATAAATGAAATTAGTATCAATCCAAATTATTCATCTCTGGTTCAGTTTTCATTAAAAGAAAAAGTCTAAGTACATGATGAAACAATAATTGAAATATTTTGTTTTAATGTTCAGGACATACTAGTTTAGTATTACATCAGTGAGGAAGATGATCACTGAGTAGTTAGTCACCGGCACAATTCATTTTATTGATTAACACATATTAAATCCTCCTTATACATGGAACACAGAGACTTATAAAATAAGTTTCTCACCATTCTTTTCCACTATTTCTACTCTGAAAATGGAACCTAATTTTTAGAGAACATGTCAAAAGTTTTAATAGGTTGGGGGCAGGGGGGGAGGAAAAAAACACCTATATTCTTCCAAATGTAAACATCAATGCAGGAACTTCAAACCTCCTAAGACTGATAGCTGAGCACATGAAATGCTCAAGTTTATTCCTACAGGCTCTTATGGTGGCTTACACCTTTTCACATCTCACTGGAATGGCCTCTGCTTCCTTTGTATGGTGATTTCCCAAAACCCACTTCAGAAAAATAAAATGCTTTCATTTGTATATGAACTGCTTGGGCTGGCAGCAACTCTTGAGTTTATCACTCAGTGGTCAGATTTTGTCAGATGTTCATGAGATCACACAAAAACAGAGATCATCTCTCCACTTATAAGGAAAATTACAGTCTCTACATTGCATGTTTTTCCAAAACCTCAGTATTTTGTTGCTCTAATTTGTAACTGAGAAGCTTCTTGCCAACCTGCTGGTTTAACACTTCTGCAGGCAGACTTCAGCTTTTATAAGTCATCCACATCCCTACTGCTCTGTCAAATTTTGCCAACTTCTTGAAGTTCAGAATTATTTGACATTCTTCAAGAGATGAGAGATCAGAGTTTGCCCTTGCGACAGCAGTATTATTGAGGCCACATTTCAGCTGCTGTGCATGTCCGGTAGGGTAGCAACAATCTTTGCCGTCACTGAGAACTGAAACTTCTGGACATAGAGGATTAAAAGCTCCTAACTTTACACCTTGAGTTGAAGGAGAAGCCCTGAAACCCTAGGCTAGAACATATTATAAACCTTTGATTCAAGCACAAAAGTGAGTATGGAGCCCCCACTAACCACACTAAACATGTTTTCCACTGTGTGTGACAGAAAAGGAAAATTCAGATTGTGTTTATGGTAACATGTCTTGGCAAGCTTCCTTCTTTCAGAGCTTTCTCTCCTTAGTAGGAAGTAGTACCATATTCATAGCTATTCTGCTCTGTAGGACAAGTCTGCAGGGCTGCTTCAGCTCAGACCACAGCACATGGCCCTGCTGTCCTGCAAGACATCCTGCTGACACCTCACCACATGGCAGCTAGGACATCCTCACCTCTCAGATCTCCACAAGTCCATCACTACTTGGCACTTGCCTCCCCATACTTGGGACCCCACAACACAGCCCTACACGCTGGGCCCTGTCCACTACAGCTCCAGGGCATTTCCACTCACCTCCCAGTTTAAAAGCATGCCAGAACACTGGAGAGCTATTATCATGCCAGAGAGCTATTATCATTGAATTTGCCTTGTAACCATGACACCAGCATTGCAAAATTCCAGTCTGTTTTTATACAGCAAAAGCCTTTTTTTTTTTTTTAAACAGAAAAGAAAAAAACAAATTTGTTTTTATCCATTCTACCACAGAGATAGCAAATTGCCAGCAAATTAATACTGAGGTTAAATTCATGTCAAGTTCAGTCCAAAGACTGTAGCCTTGATAGCTGCCAGTATAAATATTTTTTTGTTTTGCTAAAAATGTATATGGATAAATATTCTAAGTAAAAGGGTTCCCCACAGACTTAATTGACAATTAAGGTGCTTACTCACAGCTTTCACAAAGCACTGTTAAATGAAGTGTTCTTCCTGGTGCCCCTGCCTGTATCACTATGCTATTCACAGGAAATGTTTTTCTAAACACAGTTTGCTTACCCTGCTGAGAGTTACCTGAAGTGTACTGCATAATTTCCTTGCCTAAATCTCTGACCACCATTCATGATTACAAACAATGTGGCTCAATTATCTCTGACAGCTCCAACAACGTTCCGACTGAAAAAAATCACCATAGTATTGATTGTTTTAGCTCTAATTTAGTGTTTGCCAGGTAGGTGAAAGATGCAAAATCATTATCATTAGTTGGTTAAACTACTTTAGCTTTCATAATTCTAGCAGCTCTACTCTGAACATGTAATCTTGCTGCACAGTAATTGTTAGCCTTGTCGACTAACGTTCACTAGTGACCTGACAAGGTTTTTATGCATTGTGGTAAGGGTTTTTTTATTAAAAACATGACACTTCCCAACATCCACAATGATTCAGGGAGCTCTGGAATCTTTCATAAGAACAATAACAGGTTTTGCTAAAGTCAACAATTGGAAAAGTAGACTAACTAGGTTAGATGAACAAAAAAATTTTTTTTTTTTTTAATGTTCCAGTAATGCAGTGGCATCAAGATGCCAACAAGCAATGAGCATCTGCCCTGGCTTTCAAAAACAGTTCTGGGCATACCTGACAGTTAGTTTTACAACATCAAGTGCAGTTCCTGCTTTTTTTCAGGCTAGAGTGTACAGAAAAATGATTCAAATGACTTCTACTTCTCCAGACATGGAAAGTACCAACTGTCACAGCAGACCAGAGGCACTGCCCAGGGCTCTAGGGAGCAGGCACCCCTTCTGCCAAAGCAAATGGCTGACTGCAGGGAAGACTGTTGCTCCAGGTGGGAACTTCACAGCTTTTAAAGGCTGAAGATTTTTAGGGCAAAACAATTGGCATGAAAATGAATAGGGAATTACTTTTCACTGTGTTCACTAAAAGCAAAACAAGGAGGAATAACATGAAATTAATGGAAGTCAGGTGGCATTTCTTCACACAACGTGCAGGATGTGGTGAAAGCTAGAAGCTTGTCTTGCTTCAAGAAATGACTGAATAAATTCGTAAGTAGAAAATCCTTGGGGTGGTATTAAATACAAAGACACCATGTCTGACCCTGAGCTGCAAATCACGGGAAACTGGGAGAGTACATGAGAGAAATACCATCCCATGCCTGCCTCATCCCAGGCATTTGCTTTCAGCAGCAGACAGAGAAAGGTCACTGGGTTAGACAGACCTTTCTTCTGAGGTGGCCAATCTTTTCTTATGTTCCTGTGAAAGAAGAGGACAAGAGTTTTATTCATTTGTGGCCACAGAATTAAACAGCCATTTTCCCAGATGTAGGTGAAATGCATTCCTGTATACTCCTAGCAGGCATTACAGCTACATTGCTGCTTACATACTCCAGCTGCTGGGATGCAGACATGAATCTCTCAGACTGGCAATTGCAAAGATAGCATGGAGGAGGACCGAGTTCCTTCGAATGTACAATCAGGAGTTACCAATTATAGACCAGTTACACTTTCGCAAACCAATCAAGGACAGCAGGGTGGCACAATTTTCATGGAGATGAGAAATATTATGTGTAAAGCTTGGACTATTAAACAAACAGCTGAAACAATTTTTGTGAAATTTCTTTAGTATTTGCTAACCAGATCTGTCCAGATTACAGCTTCTGCATGCAAAGAAAGCATTCAAGGCTTCAAAATCTCAGGCTGAGCTCAACAAGAGGGAAAATAATTTCCTTATTATAAAGTAACAATACTTAAAATGGAAAGTCTGATAGTACATATGGAACTACCTAATGCCATTTTTAGAATTATGTTTCAGAATAGAGGCCACTGTAAAGTGATTTGCCCAAGGGCGTACTGTAAGTCAGTGCTAGAATGACAGAATACTGTTTTAATTACAGTTTCTTATGAAGCCTGTAATAACACGTCAAAGGTCAGAGGTTGACTTAATTTTTAGCAAAGTGATTTGCTAAGCAGTTTTCAATGTCTCATCATGTAACCTATAGCTACAGACAGACTCAGCATCACTATTCCCGTGGGAAATACTTTTGATGGCAGGAACTGCTGTATGAACATTTCATTCTGCTTCAGGAAAGCTAAGCAATTCGCAGGAGATGCGACATACTATTTTCTAAAAGTATATCAAGCCTTGAAGTTATTATGAAGAACAGCTATGGAGAACTGAACAGACTGACAGAAGTTCAGAAAACACTTCACTAGGGACAAAGTCCTCCCATCCAGCCCACAGGGCACATCTCCAGTAATTGTCAGAAATGAAGGCCTCACCAGCTGCCAACCAGAAAGGTTGCCTTTTACATGCTTCTGTAACGAGGCCCCAGTGCAGGTTTCACTTGAAGCAAACAAGGTTTTTCTAATGAGCCATTTGATCAAAATAATTTAGTTGGTTTAAGGGAGTATTGCCAAGAAAAGGAAGACAGCTGAAGGTAAAAACTTTTTTCCTTAGGTAATGTAATAACATGTTTTTCTCCGGGGGGGGGAGGGGGCTTTTCTAGTCAATTCCTTATATAGACTGTACCTAAGAGTTATACTGTAACACAAATACACATCATAGCCCTCAGACTTCTTTGTGGCAGGCTTTCCTTCTGCTGACAGATGAACCAAACAAAATTCTGATCCTCCTGAGCCCTTGTATTATTGTTGTTCTGGTATTCAAAGCATTTAAATGAAAATTCTAGTAATACAGTATTAATAAAAAAGATAAAAGTAATATTAACATCACAGTTTCTAGTTACTGAAGTGTCTAAAAATTACCATCAGAACTGCAGAATTCTTGGCTTCTGGGCTTTCTGTTGAAAACTTTACACTATTCTGCTTCTCACTGAAGAACATAGTATGGCTGCTCAAAGGCAAGGCAAAGGAGTTCCATGGTCACCGCATTATGTTGCATTACCAGTCTTCCTGCAAAGTCTGTCTGTGTATTTGACCAGTATAGACCTGGATTCCTTTCTCCAGGCCTGCTGCAACCCTTTGTGAATACCAACGAAAGGGGAAAACAGAGCACAAGCTCCAGGGCTATTTTTATGCTTCAGAATTTACAGGAAGACCCAAAGGTCTCTTAGTAAGACTTAGACCCAAGGTACTACTGAATGCTTCATAATTAATGTTTCTGATGGATCACTTATCCTCATAACTCCTCTGGAGTTTTGTCAAACAGGGGCATAATTAATAAAAATTATTGCAAGTATAATTTTTGATAACATGACTGAACTAAGCATGAAGGAGAGCAGCAATATGTGTTCTCAAATGCTGCATTAGATAAAAATACTTAATGCCATCACATCCGAAGAAAAGGGCTCCAATTTCCTAGGAAATCAATCAGGCTGCTTCTGCAAATTGCCAAACAGAAGAGTAAAAAAACCATAACAACTCAGGCTGTAAAGCACTGCCTATTACTATCAGCCTGTTGAAGGCTCAGGACTCTCTGTGTCTCTATTTTAGCCAATGAAAACATCTGAAGTCCTTACACAGTTGCAGAGGCCACCTTACAATGACCACTACAATGCTACCTTGGTGATTCTCTAACCCACTTGAAATAGTTGATACAAGAGACACAGAGATCATCTAACATATCTACTGGATGGATTTAACATAACCTGTGCATAGCTTTGGGTACATAAGAACAGCAGCTCCCATACTGTGATTAGATTCAACACAGTCCTTGTAGAGCTGAATGGAGATGAGGCCCAACATGGGAAGAAATGCATACAGATTTCTTCCGTATGCCAACCAGATTGTCTTGACCACAAGCATCCAACAAGTATTATGAAAGTTTTATTCCATCTCATGGCTCTTTGTATGGCTCAGTTTCCAGGACTGACTACCATTTCTAAAACTGATCGCCTTTTTCAAGCTCAGAGGCAACTACAGACTCTAGGCAGCTGCCAAAATATCTCCTAGAAAAAAAGTTAAGCTTAACTTGAAGGAGACTCTGACCTTTGTTGTGTTGCAGGGGTGGTGGTGGTGGCATAACAACCTCGCCAGTTTTCTGACTTTTCAATTAATGTTCACAAAAGGAATTAAGCAGTCATCTTCATGTCTAGTGAATCGAGATATCTTAGAGAGGTGTTTTATCAACAGCACAGTCTACCACAAACTGCGTTCAGCCTATTGGAGCCCATTTGCATCCAGTGGAAGGATACAGAAGCCAAAAGTGATCCTTAAGCAATTTCTTTACAGTGCTCTGACCTGGACGAATTTAAGCTTCATAAAATAGACTTGGGGGTCTGCATTTAATGAAGTGCTTCTATGCAGAAATGGACAGAGGTTTGTTATTTAAAAGCCCATGAAGTCAGCAGAGATTCTTCCCTTTAGCTTATTAAGCTTTGAGTCAAATACTACAAACGTTAGCCAAATGAGCGTCTAGGTTTACAGACAAGAGCTCTTATTTGTTCAAGTCTCTCTGTATTAATTATTTAAGAAGATACAAGCACAGGAAATATGGGAAGAGCCAACAGGTTCAGATTCTTGCTGGCAATTGCAGGAAGAATCCAGATACCTTCCCCACTCTCACCATTGTACAAGACAAGAACAAAACCCCAGTCCCCACAAAAAACACCATGAAAATCTTCACTGAACTGCTGTATAGAGAAACCCTTCCTGATGCCAAATCTGACAATGTGTTTATTTGTTTTATGATAGCACCTAGAGGCCTCAAACAGGTATCAAGGATTTAGTGTAATATGTACCATAAACACAGCAACAAAGTAGCCCCTGAGCCTAGGAAAATAGACGTTTATATTTGAAAAAATAAATAGTTCACTAAAATATCAGTGTAAGACACATCTTAGACATGTTTCCATACCTCAGAGATGAAGATGTCCAATTCAAATATTAACTGCCAGTCTCAAAACAGAGGTATTGATACAGATATGTTTTTGTTAAGTTTCAAGAACATTTATAGAGTTCTGTAATTAAAAAGAAATCTAGACTTTCCCCTTAACATGACTGAATATATGCAAGACTGAAAGAAGTCCATTCAAATATTTGTCACTGCAGTCATTTGGTACTGCTGGTTGCAAACCAGTGGTGTGAAGCTGCCTTGATAAAGCCAATATTCTAGTGACAAATTGTTTTAAACTCCCCCAGCAAGAGAGTTCAGTTACTGTGATTTATTTTAATTTAGATTTGTGTAGCAAGTACTTTATGAGAACTGTGCCTAATAGACCATTAGAGTTTTCCCAGATAGTCGTAGCGCTTCAGCACCTTCATCCTTCAAACGTCTTTGTTATTTTCTGCCTTCTTTCAGTGAATTTGTCTCTTGCATTGGGATGTAAGTGACACATGGGCCACATGATACCTCTGAGGATTATGCCAGTTTTAAATAATAGCTTTTGGAGTCTCACTGCCATGCAGATTTTCAGAGAACCAAGGTAGATGTTAGCAGGAGATCGTCACACACTGCAATATATGAAACACACAAAAAATTTCTTTACCTAATTTGTTTCTTATGTTCCTTTCTAGTGGACCCATCAAAATACTTTTCAGGTGACTTTTTTGGTAAAGTCCACACATTCACAGAGCTAGGGTCATCATTTTCACAACAGTCAGAGATGCTTGACTGTTCTGGATCACTCCCTTCCCTAGTAGTTTTATTTACATTTATTTACTTCCCTAAGATAAAGAAACCACCCTTACTGACTTTGAAATTGCTACCCGTCAGCGTGACTCTAAGCCCATCATGCAAAAAATCACGGAAAACAAATTAGCAGGTATAGCAAAATCCCTGCAAATCATTCATCACTGTGGTAGACTTGGTATAGAATATATTTAAGCCTTAACTAATATGGACCAAGAAGAGCACATTAAATTGGGCAATTTAGAATCACAGGGCTGTGATTAGGAATATAAGAAATAGAAATGTTGGAGCATGAGAGAACCGTATCTTCAAGCCCCCCCAAACCAAACATACACCAGCTGAATCCTGAAATCTGGACATATATATTTCTTAATAAAACTATCCACAGAGCACAGACAACCAAATCCAGTTCTTCCTTCCCCCTCCCAGGAGGGATCTCACTGCATTCCAACCACTGCTTTTCAGTAAGTCAAGCAGGATTTAATTCACCCTGGCTGTCCTGGGTAGTTTCCCCACAGTCAATTCACTTCTTTCAGACTAGGAGGATGTCAGAGCCAGAGAGAACCAGGACACCAGTTTAAGTGACAGTGGAGCTGCTGCTGCTGTTTGTTGAGCCTCTGTGATGGAGGATTAGATTTGTTTTGGCACTGCATCTCAGAAGACTCTAAAGGGCATACAATAATCTAAATTAAAGATCGTCAAGCTCTTGTTAGGCTGAGTTTCTCACCAGTCCTGGAACAAGTATGACTCACCAGCAAACAGCACAAATACTTAAATGAATCTTCAGGACAGTACTGGGAATGCATGCAGGGTGCATAGTTCTTTTCAAGGGTTTGCTTTTTTAATCTTCCTACTCTATGTCTGTGCAGGTGAACTGCTGTCTTCATTTGCAAAATACATGTGAAAGTATACCACCAGTCTATTTTTCCAAAAAGTTACCAATTACACAACATAATGTAATAGCAATGGCTGCTATACAAAAGTAATAAGGTATTCTACTATTGTTTGTATCAAACTGGATATCTCTGAAATCAGCCTGTTCAGCTGAGCCACTGATGTTAGGGAGACAAAACACATTGGGAGACAGAACATTTTCTCTCATGCCAGTGGCTGTCAAGTCTAGTTCTGCACTTAAACAATGAATTGGCTGAAACATCCCTTACACCAAAAAGGGAAAAGAAATTTGGCAGTGGGAAACAATCATTACATGTGGAAAATTCACTTTGACTCGTTATTAGTGCTGTGTTATTATCACCATGGTCAGAGATGTAAAAGAAAAACCTGAAAATTTGCCATGAAAGAAAACAAAAACCCTAGAAAAACTTTGAAATCTAATACTCCATTTTACATATTGCAAAATATAAACTTGGTTACAGCTTGGGAGCATTAAAAACTCCTCAAATCTTAAATATTTTATTTGCTCTTAACTCCTGAAAATAACTAAGAGTAAAAATTATGCTAGCATGTACTTAATTCTAATTGAAAACATAATTCTTTGTTTCCTATTGACTCAAGACAGTAGTGCCCCCAAGTGACATTTCACTATACAATATAGTCTTGTAGCTTTGTAAAAAACCAAACAAAAAACAACAAAAAAAAAACCCCAAACACACCAGATTATTATAATTGCTTCACGCAATACTAAGAGAGGATAGACACTTGCAAACAAAAGTCAGACTTAAATGATACTGACATTTCTTTGAGAGGGCTTGCGGGGGGCAGGAAGAGGACAAGTAATTTACATTTTCATTTTCTAACCATTCTGAAGCTGCTAATTGTCAGAAATTGTAACATCAACATAAAGCTGAATTTACATCTTTTGCCAGCTACTTATCAGGCTTTTCTGCAAACCATCTCAATACCCATGAAGATATTTTCTTATTTTGAAAAGGATTTCCCAGTTTTCACTTGCCCCCTTTCGTCACAACCACTTTTGCTGATATTATGATAAAAAACTGTTTGCTAATCTTGCAAGATGTTCTCCTGGAAGTGTGTGCTCTCTTGTATATCATACTTTCTAGGTTATCAGTGACTGAAGAAACTTAAAAGCACAGATTTGGAAATAACAGCACACAGACTGCCAGGCCTTGTTAAATCTAAGATCTATTAAAAGGCACAATAATGGTTATGTTCTCATTTATTTTTCCATAAACTCTACATGTGTCCTGGTTTCGGCTGGGATAGAGTTAATTTTCTTCCTAGTAGCTGGTATAGTGCTGTGTTTTGGATTTAGTATGAGAATAATGTTGATAACACACTGATGTTTTAGTTGTTGCTAAGTAGTGCTTACACTAGTCAAGGACTTTTCCAGCCTCCCATGCTCTGCCAGGTGCACAAGATCCTGGGAGGGGGCACAGCCAAGACAGCTGATCCAAACTGGCCAAAGGGCTATTCCATACCATATGACATCATGCTCAGTATATAAACTGGGGGAGTTGGCTGGGGGGCAGTGATCGGTGCTTGGGGACTGGCTGGGCATTGGTTGGTGGGTGGTGAACGGTTGCATCACTTGTTTTTCCCTGGGTTTTGTTTCGCTCTCTCTCTCGTTTTCATTAAAATTTTTTATTATTATTATTATTTTATTTCAATTATTAAACTGTTCTTATCTCAACCCACGCGTTTTCTTACTTTTGGTCTCCAGATTCTCTCCCCATCTCCATCCAACACACTGGCTGTGTGGCGCTTGGTTGCTGACTGGGACTAAACCACAACACGTAAGAACCCACTCAATATATTCTTGAACAGTTCTAACATACAGGCTTATAATTATAACAGCAATATAAATGACTAGTAAAAAAAATATAAAGATGGCAATTAAATTATGGGCAACTTGCTGATTTTAGATAATAAATATCTGAATAGAAGCAAATGCCACAGCCTCAGTACTGGCATCAAATATTTACATTAATATGTTTATGTAATACACAATTCACATGTACACAGTTGTTTTGCTAGTTGGATGTATGATAATCAAATGTAGTATCCATGATAAAGGCTGCATTTTAAAGAAAGTTCCCTTTACACAGACACAGAGAGAACTAATGAAAAGAAGTGCAGAAAAAAGCCTATTCAGAGGTGGTCTCATTTTGGTTAATTTGCATTTGGCTGCCCATTGTAGCATACACTGCCAGATTTGTATTGTATGCTAATAAATCAATATTCAACATCCAAGATTTTCCAGAATCGAAAGTAATTCAGAAGCAAACTAATGGTTACACAAGTTCAGATAACTTACAAAGAAACTATTTAAGAAGTTTGAGCGGCGTTCTCCAGGGCTCAGTCCTGGGGCCGGTTTTGTTTAACGTCTTCATCAATGATCCGGATGAGGGGATTGAGTGCACCCACTGCAAGTTTGCAGATGACACGAAGGTGGGCGGGAGCGTCAATCTGCTTGAGGGAAGGAAGGCCCTGCAGAGGGATCTAGACAAGCTGGATTGATGGGCCAAGGTCAATTGCATGAGGTTTAACAAGGCCAAGTGCCGGGTCCTGCACTTCGGTCACAACAACCCCATGCAACGCCACAGGCTTGGGGAAGAGTGGTTGGAAGGCTGCCCGGTGGAAAAGGACCTGGGAGTGCTGGTCAACAGCCGGCTGAACATGAGCCGGCAGTGTGCCCAGGTGGCCAGGAAGGCCAACAGCATCCTGGCTTGCATCAGGAATAGCGCGGCCAGCAGGAGTAGGGAAGTGATCGTGCCCCTGTACTCGGCAGTGGTGAGACCGCACCTCGAATACTGTGTTCAGTTTTGGGCTCCTCAGTACAAGAAGGACATTGAGGTGCTGGAGCATGTCCAGAGAAGGGCAACGAAGCTGGTGAGGGGTCTAGAGAACAAGTCTTACGAGGAGCGGCTGAGGGAACTGGGGTTGTTTTGTCTGGAGAAGAAGAGGCTGAGGGGAGACCTTATCGCTCTCTACAACTACCTGAAAGGAGGTTGTAGTGAAGCGGGTGTTGGACTCTTCTCCCAAGTAACTAGCGCTGGGACAAGAGGAAATGGCCTCAAGTTGCATCAGGGGAGGTTTAGACTGGATATCAGGAATTTCTTTACCGAAAGAGTGGTTAAGCTGCCCAGAGAGGTGGTGGAGTCGTCAACCCTGGAGGCGTTCAAAAAAGGCGTAGACGTGGCACTCCAGGGCCTGGTTTAGGAGGCATGGTGGTGTTAGTTGACGGTTGGACTTGATGATCTTAGAGGTCTTTTCCAGCCTTAATGATTCTATGATTCTAAGTACTGGGTCACTTCAGATGTCTGAAAAAGTAGCATCTGAAAATTGAGAGTTCTTTTTAAAGTTATTTAATTCAAACTAAATCACTATGCAGAATCAGTTACGCAGACACCTTGCAGAAACAGAAACTAAAAGCTAATTATTTTTATGGAAAAAGGTTTTTATAAGCTTTTCACAGAAAAGTTGTCTTTAATGTGATGCTAGAATAGGTGATACTGCCAGAGATAGGACTATGAGTTTCTTCCTTGTTACTCAACACACGTTTAGAAGTAACCATCTAACCAAGAGATGATGCCAGATATACATACACACTGCAATGAGTATTGTTCTTGTAATTAATTTTTCAGTTTTATGAAATTACTAATGCTTTTGGTGTGAAGAGTAGCCACAGTTAGTTGGCATTTTTAAAAGGTCTCTCTATGGTACTATGTATAACTGGGCAGCTGAGCCATCTGTATTGTTAGTCTGTCAAACCATAAGCTTTCTTACTGTTAGCCTAATTTATGTTCCACTCCTTTTATTTGTTGAATATACTTCAAAGAAGATTATAATCCAAACATGTCTAGTCTTTCAACTTGGATCCAAATGGCTAGGTCTTAATGAGAATCTGAAGCTTGAAGCTTAACAAGAAGTTAACAAGCAGCTCAAGAGCACACCAGATCAGAATAAAATGTTGAAACAGATTTAGGAAAAGGACCAAAAGCAAACGATGGTACACAGCAAGCAAGCTAGCTCTTCACATGTAAGTAGGTGTTGCTAAGAGTAAGTGCTGGAAGACCTCCACTTGATAGCAAAGTTGTGCTGTGCTAAACAATCTAATAAAAATATAAAGAAATATTTGCTCATAACTGTTTCTGTTGGAAGACACCTGATAACTAATACAAGGTATAAAAATAATCAGTACTCCTTTTTACTCTCTCTCAACTTTAATGCACCCACTTATTAATACTTCACTTGGCAAAGATTTTCCCACCTGGACTGCAAAAGATTCCTTCACATACTGAAATTTCAAAAAGGCAATCAATTTTGAATTACTCCCACTGCACAGCAAACCAGAGTATGATGGTATTAACAGACATTATTCATATAAAGATTCATGTTCTTGTTCTCACCAAACAATTGTTTCAAACTATGAAATGCTTATGCACAATGCTCTAAATGTATTGCTGTAAGTATATAACAAGTAAAAATAATAATGTAATAGCAGCTTCAAGAAGTACTCAAAAATACAATTACTATGGTTTCTATGGAAGATAAGTTTAATTTATGCAATATTTCACAGCCTTTATAAACCACTGTTAGTTTAGCCTTATAATGTATTTCATTCATGTCAAGCTATCATAATTCTAAGAATCATCTCCATCTATTTAGATGAACCAAAGAGACAGGATTTTCCCCTTCCAACAGGCATTACTTAACATCTTTTTGTCATAGCACAGACATGTCAACATGTATGTAATACACCAACAATGGCTGTGCATCAAATATTAACTGCTTTTGAATCAACATAGAGAGCTTTCGGGGGCAAAGTCTGCCTCTAACTACACTTCCACCAAAAAAGAGATTCAATACTGTTTTAATAACACAGAAGTGTATTTCCCTATTACATGCTTGAAGGGGACTCCATTTCTCTCTCCTGGGCAGAGAGAGTTGCTGTTCTGTTCCTCTCCAGCTTGCTGCCCTCTACCATTCTTTTTCCCAGTCATCTTTTGGCTTTACACATTTTCCCTCCACGCTCAGCTGTATGCATCTGCCTTCAACAGCACCATTTCCTATTTTCCCCACTTTCTTTAATTCAAGTTTCCTCCTTGTGGCTCCCTCCATTCTCCTGCCTTTTGAGCTCACTTTACTCTCCAAATTTTGCTTCATATACACACCTTGTGTACCCTTCCTGCCTTCTTTGTCCTTTCATGGGCATTTGCAAGTCTGCTGTATTTTAGAATAGCATAATCTCCTCTAAAATAAAGTTTCTTTTGCATATGCTACAGGCATTTATCCCATGGAGAGCACTAAGAGAAGGTGGTGATTTTTAAAGTCAGCAAGCTTAGGAGTGTCTCTGTGATAGTTTTCCTCCATGAACTTATTCTTACAGATAAGTTTTCAAAAATAAAAAAGTCTTCCTATTAAGATCTACTAGATGAAAAAAGTCTACATAAGATTTAGAGACCATTAAGCTGAAGTTTCAGCCACAAGATCTCCCACATTTACAGAAAAAGATATGTTTTATCTTGAGAACAACAAAAATGTACATTTTATGTTAAGCACTTCTAAAAAAACATCATTAACACAAGAGTTGTGCCATTTACTTATTTGGACTAAGTATCTTTACAAGAGTCTACTGAGCTACAAAAGAAATTTTAAAAAATACAAAAGTAAAGGTAATCTTACTTTTTCGTCATCATCAGAGAAAGGGGCACCTCCGGGAGTCTTATTTATTGCTTGGGCAACACCAATAATCTCTCCATCACTGTTTCTTATCGGCATGCACATGAGTGACTTTGTCTTGTATCCAGTCAGTTTGTCAATCTCATCATTAAAGCGACGATCCTTCAAAAGAAAATAAGGAAGCATTAACATGCATGTCATACATCTAAGCTTTCTTCAGGCAAAGTACTTTATTTTCTCAATGTCTTATATAGTATTTTCAGTAGTGTTATGTTGTTACTTCTCTGTTATCACCCCATTCTTTATTAGCTGTTTTTCCTCAGTTAAGATACGAAGAAAAATAGTTCTCAGAGGATCAGTACAAGGTTTACCATTACATAATTGTAGTCACTGAAGTCCTACCTTTATACCTCAATTAGAAGAATGACCTACCTAAAGGATGACTACCAAAGCAGCTACCAGGAGAACATGGAAAATGAAGACAAATTAAATATATGGGGAACATAAATATTAGAAGACAAAAAATGTGATAGAGACTGCGTAACACACTTTGGGCCTTGACAAAGCACAAGCTCCTTACACCCATGGCGCAGCACCATGACTGTGCCTTCTTTGATGGCTCCGGGGCCATCTGTAAGCAGAGGGTCCTCCACAGCTCTATGACAGCAGCATAGGCCTTGGCACTGGTCATAGATGGTCACATCCACCTTGCCCATAGCCTTCACAGGTTTCAACACAGACAATTAAACTACCAGTGGCTAAGGCTGTGGTCTGGTTCCTGCTCAACACGTGTTCATAGGCAGTTTTCAGTTTCTTCAATCTTAACCAATGCTTGCTTCACTATGCCTCTATATTGCTGCCGATACACATTCCTACCAGTGAAGCTGTGGGTAACCACATGGCCCTTGGAGGCACTGGTGAGGGCCCTGAGCTGCTCTGTGCACACACTGTAGCTCCGTTGAGGCACACACTCATGAAAGAGCTGTTTGCAATTCACCAGACATATCTTTTCATAGTGTGTTTGAAGCGTGCAGGTGTTTGGGTTTGTATGAAAGGATAACAAGCTGCAAGGAGTTCTGTGCCACCTTAATTGAGAACACAGAGGAGAAGAATGAGCCACACAGATCTGGTATGTACTAATTTCTAGACTATCCCTGGCTGGAAAGTCACCATGTTTCCCCCCCAGTGGAGCAAGGGTGTCCAATTAGCTGTATGCAGCATGGACAGTAGCAGAATTAGGACTCTAATGTAAAATAGGGAGCATACCAGTATGACACTATATATTCATCTTAAGTCTTTATCGGTTTTTCAGAAGCTTATGCCAGTTCAATCTGATCAGTGATCGAGGTGTGCTTACATACAAGTTGCTCTACTGATCTGTACTTACTCTTCATTGCCTGATAATCTGCACCAAACGAGAGCTTCTGAATTTTCTTGTGTTATAGGTTATACCACCTTATAACTAGTACATGAGAAATACCAGGAAGAATCAGTTTGACAGAAATGCTACATGAAGTTGCGATGCTCTAAATTTATGTTTGTCAAGTTGCTATACTCACACTACATAAACTATGAAACAATGAAAGAGTTCACGGAGACTGTCTCACAATACTAACATCCAACTAAATCATTGTGCAGCAGGCTGAAAATGTATGGGCAAATATCTGGGTAGTCCAAAAGTTCTGAAATGTAGTATACACCAATGAGAGCATTTGTTCATTAATCTGTAGTGCTCTAAGGGGCAAATTTAACAACACAACTCTCATTAGTGTTAGAACAGAGCAACTGAATCGCCACAATAAAAGTTTACCCTTAAGCTTTACATGGCAAGTAGCAATCATTTATTCAAGAATTTTGCAAGTATAATTTATTGTGGTTTTGCTTATTTTCAAATTTTGCTGGCCAAGAATTGTACCTAATATCATCATCAACAAGTTTTTTTTTTTTAATTGTTGTTACATAGAATTTTTTTAGGCATGATTATTTCATATGCTTTTGTACCCACTTGCAGTTAGTTTTTTTGAACAATATTAATGCATAATTATCTATGAAGATTTGTATCTATTTTAATTAATGCATATATAAAATCTCTAAATCATGATTTAATAAGTATGCAGTGTAATCCTATTGATCATAAAGCATGCACTTTCTCAAAAAAATACAGAACACGTACTGTGAGCATAAGACCCCTCTTACAATAGAATTACAGAAATCAATCTCTTACAACCAAATATTAAAAATGATTGTAACAGTTCATGCTGAAGAGTAAAGACACTAATAACAAGATGCTCTTTGAAGTAACAGCAGCAAGTATTTTGTTATTTTAAAATTTTTCTAAGGCAATGAATGGGCCTAAGGTTACACATATTTATTGAGGGATGTGCATCAGAAATAAATGCTTGCATCAAACATTCAAAGAGGTCTTCACTTTTCAACACAAAATCCAACTCTTATTAAAACTAGCATTGCCTCATACTTCTTGTTGTTCCTATTCTATGTGGGGTCACAGTGCCGCACATAGAGTATATTTCTAATACCTGAATAGCTTTGGGGATAAAGTCTTAATAGGAGTACTGCTAATCCCAATGCATCAAAAAATTTACTTAAGTTGCATTTAGACAGTTCTTACTTCAGATTTGAAACATCCTTTATTGGATGCGGGGGGGAACATTGTCACCAAGGATGAGGAAAAGGCTAAGGTACTTAATGCCTTTTTTGCCTCAGTCTTCAATAGTCAGATCAGTCATCCCCAGGGTATTCAGCCCCCTGAGCTGGAAGACAGGGATGGAGAGCAGAAAAAACCCCCCCCCCCCAGTCCAGGAGGAAGCAGTCACCAACCTGCTGTGCCACCTGGATNTATGGAGCAGCTCAACTTGAGTGCGCTCACCAGGCAGGTGCAAGACAACAAGGGGATCAGGCCCAGCCAGCATGGGTTCATGAAAGGCAGGTCCTGCCTGACCAACCTGATCTCCTTCTATGACCAGGTGACCCATGTAGTGGATGAGGGCAAGGCTGTGGATGTTGTCTACCTAGACTTTAGTAAGGCCTTCGACACTGTCTCCCATAGCATTCTCCTGGAGAAGCTGGCGGCTCATGGCTTAGACAGGTATACTCTTCTCTGGATAAAAAACTGGCTGGGTCGCCGAGCCCAGAGAATGGTGGTGAATGGAGTTAAATCCAGCTGGTGGCCGGTCACAAGTGGTGTTCCCCAGAGCTCAGTTTTGGGGCCAGTCTTAACATTATCAATGATCTGGATAAGGGGACTGAGCGCACCCTCTGCAAGTTTGCAGATGACACCAAGTTGGGCGGGAGCGTCAATCTGCTCGAGGGAAGGAAGGCCCTGCAGAGGGATCTAGACAAGCTGGATTGATGGGCCAAGGTCAATTGCATGAGGTTTAACAAGGCCAAGTGCCGGGTCCTGCACTTCGGTCACAACAACCCCATGCAACGCCACAGGCTTGGGGAAGAGTGGTTGGAAGGCTGCCCGGTGGAAAAGGACCTGGGAGTGCTGGTCAACAGCCGGCTGAACATGAGCCGGCAGTGTGCCCAGGTGGCCAGGAAGGCCAACAGCATCCTGGCTTGCATCAGGAATAGTGTGGCCAGCAGGAGTAGGGAAGTAATTGTGCCCCTGTACTTGGCACTGGTGAGGCCACACCTCAAACACTGTGTTCAGTTTTGGGCCCCTCACTACAAGAAGGACATTGAGGTGCTGGAGCATGTCCAGAGAAGGGCAACGAGGCTGGTGAAGGGTCTAGAGAACAAGTCTTATGAGGAGCGGCTGAGGGAACTGGGGTTGTTTTGTCTGGAGAAGAGGAGGCTGAGGGGAGACCTTACAGCTCTCTACAACTACCTGAAAGGAGGTTGTAGTGAAGCCGGTGTTGGACTCTTCTCCCAAGTAACTAGCGCTGGGACAAGAGGAAATGGCCTCAAGTTGCATCAGGGGAGGTTTAGATTGGATATCAGGAAAAATTTCTTTACTGAAAGAGTGGTTAAGCATTGGAACAGGCTGCCCAGAGAGGTGGTGGAATCGTCAACCCTGGAGGTGTTCAAAAAAGGTGTAGACATGGCACTTCAGGGCCTAGTTTAGGAAGCATGGTGGTGTTGGGTTGATGGTTGGACTTGATGATCTTAGAGGTCTTTTCCAACCTTAATGATTCTATGGTTTAGGGGCAATTGACGTAACACATTTTACACTAAAGCACTAAAAGTAGTGTCTCATGTCTTAGTGAAAACCCAGGTGCTTTAATACTTGTAGGAATTTCAGAATGTAATACACTGTAAAAGATTATAAACGATCATCTTCAAAAACGTAATTAGTAGTGAAAAAAATACACATAGGGTGACAATATTACATCTTGAGATCAAATTAAGTTTGATCACTGTTTAAAAACTAATGCCATCGCTTTATAGAGTACTTCTACTGAATGGCAGCCAGCAAAGACTGATATCTAGTGTTAGCAATGTGATCATACATACACGCTTATGGTAGGCCATACTGCCACTTCACATCTATATTCTGTAGATGCTAATGATTTCTCTGTCAAGTAGATGGAGACTCTTTTTGGCCCCACTTCTGTCTGTTGCACTTTAAATTTAGTGCATCAAGTAAGACTTGTTATGTGCGCTAGTATTCCAATGGGGTACAAACACTTTTTCAAAGAACTGCAATAAAACCTCAGCTCTTTCTGGAAAACTAAGTACAGGAGTGTCCCTATTTAAAAAAAAAAAGCTCCCCCACATGCCAGTATAATTCAGCATATAGCTTAGCTAAAGACATGACTCAAGGAATATATTGTTTGGATTTGCAGTTTAACCTTCCTCTGCAGGATACGTGCAGCTAGTTACCTCTGGAGAAAGATTACTGTATATAATAACAGAAGCATTTAAAAGATGTAATAAATATCTTTTCATACGACTTTCCATGCTTGCTAGAATAGTTAGAGGAGCTTATAGTACTCTTGATCATTAAACAGTCTGAAGTTTTTCTTAAATACGTTAACATTTGTAGTAAGCAAACAGCTGACAGCAAAATTCAAATCTTAGAGCAGAAAATGACTTTCAATATAGAATGACAAAAACTAAAGGGAACAGAACTAAACATGGCTCGTTTGTTTACGTGGCAGGGTGGAGAAATCAATTCTCTGGAACAGTACAACTCGAACTGCAGATCACAAAGTGACTCAAAGGACGCTGCAAAGTTCAGAAGAGGTAGTGCTAACAGCATCTTTGTTCATCTTGGTAGAGAATAGCCTTCAACAGCTCTTCTATCAGCCAGGGAGGGAATTACTGCTATTTACTGGCAGCAGCTCCGTTCCTCTAGGGTGAAATTTGCAGTTGTGCTGCAGACAATAGTTACAGCCAGTTCCAACTCCCTTAACATGAGGGAACTGGGCTCTTCCACAAAAATAAGCATGAGTTTTGTTTTCAAAAGTTTAGACAATACAGGCTGTGAAATAACGTCCATATTTGTCTCAGGTGACGAAAACAATCCATACAGTCCTTAATCTAAGGTAAGATTTGAATGTGATGGGGAAGAGATAATCCATTAAATCTTTACTGATCCTAAAATCTAACAGATTTTTTTTTCTCTTGCAATTTTATTTCTATTTTTATTTCCCTGTTGTGAATGGCAGATGCTATAGAAATAGACTGGTTTAGTCACCTAAAAAGAGACATGGTTTAGAAATGCTCTACACTCACTCATCATAGAGATTAACATACACATTCGGCTATTTTATTACTTGTTGCAAGTTTACATACCTTTCAACTATAAGGAATTAATATCAACTGTGGTATTCATATACAGTTTATAGCGCTCTTCTGCCACAGAATATCAAGCTCTTGGGGTTTTTATTTTTATTATACTATTTTGTTCTGTTTTAATTTGATAACTTCATTAGGAGTTGTTTTTCTTCCTTAGACCTATTTCTGCCTCTGGAGTGTATTAAACAGTCTTTGCTTCCATGAAGAGCAGACTACTAATACGCAGTCTTTGATAAGGCTTTGATGAGACTCCCTTGAATTATTTGTGCCTAACAACTTCCTTAGGAGAACCAGAACCCTCATGATGAATGATTTTTAATAATGGCATCAAGGGCCCAGACCTGCCTGATCCTGTGATCTTTCCACATGCTTCTGAACACCTTTTTATCAAGTTCAATAGAAGCTGAACTGTTCTGCGCTGTAGAGAATCCTGCCTAGAAAGGGATGGTTCTTCTACAACAGAAGAAAGTGAAATGCAGTGCAATTACCACACAGTAGGCTTCACCAATGAATAAATTAAACATTATTTCTTCAACTACTTCTTGATAATGTCTGAGCTACTACTTAGAATTAGCTATTGTTGCTGAACTATTGATAATATACTTTGTGTTACTGAAGAGACAGTCCCTGCTCTACTAATTTTGTTCAAAGCAGAATAGAGTACATGGGGAAACACTGAAATGACAACATGCCTTGACTAGCAATATTGTTGTTGATTTACATCTTGTGGGCCTTATAAAAAGTAAACCTTCAAGGGGGAGTTTAATTGAAAAAGGACAGCTATTGGACAGACCAAAAGTAAGTTTGTGATTCATTTATCTGAATACACTCAATTAAGAGAGATACACTGTTGTAAGACAAAACCAAGGGATAAAAATCAGGAAAATTTATTCACATTTAACCTGAGTTTTTTGTTTAGGTAACAAGGTTCACTGTAGTGGGTATTTTAATCCATTTGTAATTTGCAATCCTGTGGCATATGTAGTCATTGCCTTTACAACAGGCCTCATGATTAATACACAAAGTGCTGTTTGACTTGCAGTGGGTGGTGGCACACAGGGCAGGGGCTTGTGAACCTGTCTGAATTGGATATATACAGTACAGCTGCCAGTGTTCAGAGCAGATTTAATGATGAGCTATCAATTCTGTGTTCCTTAATGGATGCTAGGGAGAACCAGAGACACAGAAGGGATTAGCAACCTGGAAAGTGTTAAGTACAACTCATTTCTCCTGTGTTACTTCTCCTTTCAAGTGGATTTTGGAATTTTCTGTTTGTATCTCTTGCTAGGACCTCTACAGTAGGAGAAAGGAAGCACAGGGATCCTGGAGCAATCAGACAGCCTTAGCCCCAGAAGCATGCCACTCAACAGAGATAGGTGCAGCATGTTTTAGTCTTCCTGCCATCTGGTATCACATTATCCACTTATGCTAGAGAACTGGACTACCTTTTGCAGAAGGGTATTACATCTCTGGACCAGAGATTAAAGGTACAGTAAGCATGGTATAGGGAAGTTAATGCATTTAATTTGAAAAGAGACATTTTTCAGGAAAACCTCAACAAGAACTCATTAAAAATAGAAAATCATCAAGATGTGAAGTGAAACTCTATCCCTAACCTTTTGTGGAAAAACAGTCAAGGATTTTATTTTGGTGACATTTGGGAAAGTGATGAGGAAAGATACATAAGTGAACAAAATAAAATACTATTTCTGGCAACATTAATATTGTTGAATCATGCAATATACACATAAGAAAACTAAATGACTGGATGACCTGTGTTATGTCCCAAACCTTCCATCCCCACACCCCCCTTCTTCCATCACTTATTGTCATAAGATGTACGTGGCAGGATCTAGCCGAGAGGTTTTACTGGGTTTAACAGCATCAATAAAAACCTCAATGCCCAAGTGTGAACTCTGAAGTCTGAGAAGCTTGTACAAAATTTACATCTACGTCTCCTCACAGGGTAGTAACCTTGAGCAAGGAGGCCCGTTTGGCAGCCAGTAACAAAGCTGCTACATCAGAGAGAAGCCCTCTGTCAGACTGCAAATGTTTTGTGATACAAACCAGATGATCCCACATTAGAACAGCCTGCAGCACAACAGGGTCCTCATCTGCACTGGCCTTCCGGGTATTAAGGAGTGTCAATGTTGATGATACCAACTGATGATGCAGCATTTGCTTTTAAGTTTCTTTTGCAATCAAAGACTTACATTCAGAAATTACGGCCAGACCAGATACAAAATATACGTTTGAGAGAGAGACTTCACTATAATTGTACTGGCAGTATTTTCATGCAAGAACACATGTAAGAATTACAAGCAAAGTCTTCCACTGACTGTTTGAAACATTATTAAAAACAAACGTAGTTGGGTTTACTGCTTTGGTTCTATATAATGACATTTCTAGATGCCAGAGACATTCAAAATGTGAAGACTGAGGCACTTTTAACTGGAATTTCAGAACTGCCAACAATGAACAGTTATTCTGTAGGATAAACCTTATCCTTGTCTCAAGTTATTTATTGATTGTAAATTCTTCTTTGAGGAAATATTACCCTGTAAAATGTGCTATTCAGTCAAGTAAAGGCACAGAAGAGAACAGGCTTGATTCATCAATCAAAGTGCTGGTATTTCAGCCGCCTGCGCAGTGACACTGCAGTCCCAGTTCTTTTTGGACATATTTAAAGATTGTCAATAAATGAGACCAGACAAACATCTTCATGCTTTTATTCTATGCAAGACCAGATTAAGGTACAGACAGGTTTTTTTCCTAGGGTTCTGGAATCATATAATGTTATCAGAATCTCAAATTCAATTTAAAAAAATATTGAGTTTCTAGTTCTTGTAACTGTGAGGATAACATTAGAAGAGTGATCTGATAGTAATCAAGAACATAAGGAGCAGAAATGCTAGAACCTGGAACAGCAGTTGTGAGCGGCATGAATTCTTATCAGTGAGCTGGTAGAGTCAAATTCACTTTTCTAGATCCCCTACCTTCATCATATCAGCTGAAAACTCAAAATATTGACCATGCTTACAGGCTCTGATCCCATAAGATACTCATTATCTTTGTTACTTTATTACTTAAATCTACATTTCTTCTTTTCTCAAGACATTTGAAATAATATGTTATGTTTGAGATGAAAACAGTTTTAACTTCTGAGCAAAGTTTCACCAACTGCATTTCAGTGTTGATTTTCAGTTTAAGCAGGTGGCTCACACAGTGCTAGTAAAGGTACAAGTTTTGTTGGTTTGGGGTAGCTCTTTGAACTTGGAAAGAAAATATGTCCTTTTATATCCTTATCAAAGCTAGTACAATTCATGTGAGTATTATTAGCATGATTTAGAACAGGAAAAAGTATAATCCTAAACCAAGTTAGCTAAGAGTCAAATAATGTAATGGAGGATGAAGCCTACCTGAATACACTTCCAGGAATTAAGTGTTCATGACAAAGACAGTTTTCCTTCTCCAAAGTCTAAGAAGAAAGTGTTTAATCTGTTGAAATGGACTAAGTGATTCGGCCAAAGCTGACAGCTACAAGGAAAAACCATTTCTTATTTTTTTTTTTATAATTTGAAAATACTGCTTTTTAAATCACACAGAACAGAAGAACACAAGAGGTGCTCACTTAACAGACCTGGCCTGCTATATTTTACAGTTCACTGCATAGGTGGTTTGTTTTGGGTTTTTTTCCCCTTAGGAAGGGCTAAAGAAAAAACAACAAGAAACTTGCAGCAAATTTCTTTGAATATACTGTATTTAGATTACTGATTCAGTTAGCCAAGTTGTATCAAAAATAGATAATAAGAGTAATATGTTTGACAGCATCATTAACCTGAGTATTATTGTACTACCAAACTGCATGGGATAGACAAATTTGATTTAATATACTTTTGATTGCTTTTATAGAAAGCCATCCTGCAGGAACCTCTACATTTACAGAAGTAAAGAAATTGAAGTTGGAACAGACCTATTCAATTTCTTAATTGTTCTTCCTATGAGTATATAATACATAAACTTCTATAGAAAACAAGAGCAATCCAAAAGACAGCAAGTTATCTAGATTCAAAGCATAACATTAAAAAGCAAATAAAAAAAATGAAGGCATCCGGTCTGTTCTAGAAACTCTTCTCTAAAAATCACATATAGTATAAATTATACTGTACATAAGCAAGAAACAGAAACCAAGTAATAAACCGCTACAGTAGATATGGGCAAAACCTTTTAGAGAAGAAACTTGCACACATACACACACATACAAAAAAACCCCAAACAAGTAATAAAGCAATCTCTGAAGAGACTTCCATGTAAGGATTGCTGCAGCTATTCCTGTATCTCCCTCAAAATCCCTAAAGCCCCAGAGACAAAGGCAGCAGAACAAACTAGTACTATTCACCAGCACCTCAAACCTAATTCTCCCAAGTAAATAAGCACACGGTCCAGTTATATTGTGACTATTTGTATAGTGACAGCAATATTTCTTATAAGATAAAAATGAATAAAATAGATAAGAATGCACAAAACAGCTCAGCTAACTCTATTCCTTCGCTCCCAAAACAATTCTTAAAAAAAAAAAGTAGGGAACATTGACTCTCAAAAATTCTTAATTTCCATATTTAAAACTAAGTAAGTCCATATATAGTTTGAACTAAAAAGATAGCTTCCTTTGAAAAAAAACCAAAAAGGTGTTCATTTGCAATGATGCAATACCAAAGGTTTTGGGAGTTTGTTTTGGGTTTTTTTTGTTGTTGTTTTTTTTTAAAACGTGTCAGTAGTTCGAGGCTTTTTGTTTAGTTTGATTGGTGGGGGTGTGTTATATCATTTAGGTCCTTTTCTAACCACTGTTTCATTTATTAGTTATACAATGGACATAAGTAACAATGCATGTTATCTACTTATGACTGGCACAAAATTAACAGGAGAAAATAGTATAGATAATCTTTCTTGGACAGGAGTAAATAACTTTATGAGCACTAGCAAGTTTGCAGACATGACTGCCAAGCTAATAAGCATAATTACATTTCACGCTTCATAGTCTGAACTGATCAACAGCAGGGATCAGAAAAAGATTCCTCTGTAGGACAACATTATCCAGATCCATCATGTAAGGTTTTTCTTCCTTCGAAACAAACTCCTGTTAGATCACCAACAGCACAACAGGAAATCAAGCTGTGGTCTTACGTATGGCAGCTTCTGTGCACTTCTGCTCTGCTTGTATCATTATTAGATTAAAAAATGTTTACAAAATATTTTTCCTCTAATTTTAAATATTTAGAGATCACACCCACTACTGTTTGCTCCATCACAGTGGCTCTCTGTGCCCCTCTGTACTGGACCTGATTGATGCCCTGCTGGGAACCAACCGCAACCACATCCATGTTCCCATCTCATTCCAACCTCGCTTTGAGCCAGGTCCTAGTCCTGGTCTCCTAAATATTAATGATTATTTATATAAAATATATACACACACACACAGAGTGGCTTTAAAAACCTGATAGTCCTCTGAGCAAAGAAGCCAACAAGACTCCTGTGTGTTTCAACAGAAGTTTGTGTACAGGATAGCAGCTGCAGGTGATTACTCAGATAAGCAACACATGGCTTCAAGTGTTACAGAAACAGTATAAGATTCTTGAAAAATAAATTGAAAATATCTTACTGTGACAAAGCAGTAGTGTTATTAACTAAGCCACACTCATTTTTAAATGTGTACTGTAGAAGCATTAAGCTCAGACTGCACAGTTGCTGTTCTCCTGTTAACATGAAACTCCACTGAGCCATTAGCTTGAGTTGTTTGTATTTCAGTTTGTCAACAGGGTTGTTTTAGAAAAGTAAACCAAATTAACTTGCATAATGATGTATGTATGCTTGTTTATTAACTTTGTTATTCTATAGAAAAACTACACAATAGCATACAACTGTAAATAACCAACGTGAAACATCCATTTGTTTTGAGAAATTGAAAACCAATCAAACAGAACAGCAAAATCCTTTACCAAGCAAAACTATAGCTTTATTCAGTCTTTTGCTTGTAGCAGGATTTCAGTTAAAATTTGAAGGGCCTAATGCCACAATTTTTTCTCACAGTCACTGACCTGCTCTAACCAAATATATGTATTTCCTTCTCACAAGGAAGTTACAAGCCATAGAGGCACCAGTTTCACACCTGAGCCACAAGGAAGCATTACAAGGGTCTGAAGGAAAAAAACCTGAATAAGTCCCTCTTCTTCCGACAGATGGACTGGCTGAGCAATAAACCAGTTAGAGTCTGTCAGCTTAACAAAAGATGGTCTTATAGGGGGGCAGGAAAACCACGCCAGCTTGCCAAAAGGCTTTTCCTGCTCAAGCTCTGCACGCCCAACAGCCCAGGGCCTGCTGCAGGAGGGAGGGCTGGGGAGCCAGGCCTTACAGCCACTCCTTTTGAGAGCCCAAAGATGCCAGGGTACCCAGTACTTGCTCTGCAAGGCAACTGAGAAAGTGAGCCAGCTAGATGGTTTTTTTTTTTCTAAATTAAAAAAAAAAAAACCCAAACCCACCCCAAATTACTAACCTGTTAATGCCCTGAAGTCCTCCATGCTTGCATTTGCCTGGAAGCCCATACACACTCCAAGTACCCCCTCACACCAGCACTGAAACAAGGCAGCACAATATCCTTCAGCGCCGATTTTAAGCATACGTGCCCCACAAAATGGCTGGTAATTACCCAACAGTCCCAGTGGGAAGTAGAGAAAACTCATTACACAGGGGTATGGGCAGACTCCATCCCCCGAGGCCTTTGCCACCTCCTTGCTCCCAGTGCAGGGACTCGCAGCAAACGAGCCCCACCTGGGCACCCTGCGCCCAGCCGCCACCAGCCCACCTGCTGTTCACCTCAAACCGATGAGGCAGCCACTGCAGGCACACCTGGGGGCAGCAAGCAGGTGCTGTGCATCTATGGACTAATGGCCAGGCAACCCTGGAGGACGGGCCACTGCCTGCCTGGTTGGTGAGGTAACCTCGTCTGTCCTACACAAGCATGGAGAAGAAGAAGGTGTGTTCCCTCATGGTACCTGTGGGCTGTCACCAGTGGCGTACGTTGTGTTGTGTAGCCCTGTCTGTCCTGGTGATCTACCTGAGCAGCGGCATGGAGATGCGAAACTGTATCTGAGCCCTCGAGTGGCTTTGGACACGTGCCCTTCTACATAGCCCTAGCATCTGCCAGGAGCTCCTGCCCCTGGTGGACATCTCCAAGGTGAGAACGGTGGTGGTGTGACCCAGGAAGGCCTTACGACATTTTACATGTCAGTCAGAAACCGTTCCCTGAGAAGAAGACTTACGGAGCAAGGGAGGTGACAGGAGGTGAGACTCTTCAGCTGCTGCCCCAAGGGCTCTCCGCTGTGGAAGACGCAGGAGGGTGCTGCCTTCTGCGGGGAGATCCCTCCCTCCCAGGCCAGCGCCACTGTGACATGAAGGATGTGTTTGCCTCAGCCGGGCAGCAGATTCAGGGATAATTACAACATCCCTTCACCAATTTACTGACTTGTACTTAAAATTTCAAGTTTTCCTAAATTTTGCATGATAGGCTGGAGCGTCCTTTTGTGGAAAGCGTGTTAGAGCAGTTTAGTTCTTTACTGTTGCAATTATCTCCTGCAGTCCCCGTGGTACTTCCTAGTCATGTTTAATGCACAGCAAAAATTGCTTTAATTCATTTTTTTCTGTATTACATGGAATTTTTAAAAGCTATTGTTTGTTCTGCTTGCCAGGTTTCATGCTCTCTGCTCTCTAAAGAGCAACCTCTGTCCTTATTAAGAGCCAGCACTGAAATGAGAATGGCTGTTGGTGCCTGCTGCTCAAGTGCCGCTGAATAAAACAGTGCCTAAGTGCTTCCCATTTGCAGAACTGAACCTCCCAGGACCCAGGGTTTTAATGCTTTAACCGCTCTTCAAAACTGAAAGAGATGCACTGTTAATATTGATGATAACAAACAGCCACCCTGTGTAATGAAATGTGGCTCCCGTCTGTTCGTGACCTTCTACACCAACAGCCCGTCCCACACGGGCGCTCCCAGGCTGAAAGGTCTGCACCCACGAGCTACAACTTTGTAATGCTGTCCTGGCACAGCAGGACACAGTGAATGCTCAGAGCTCACCCTGAGGGCCTGACAAAGACAAAATCAATGCCTGTACCTAGGTGCTTGAGGATGTTTAAAATTTACTGTAAAGGATTGTGTGTGCATTACCTGCATTACACTTGGCCTAAACTTGAAAGAGGTAACAGAAGATTCCAGAACAAAGAGGGCTCGATTTCTCTCTTGTTTTGCTTGATTTTAGTTCCAGTAATGTGGTTAAAGTTTCTTTTTAAAGATTTGAGCTGTATTGGAAAATAATTTCTGATCATCTTTTATGGCACTTTCTCCAACTTGCAAAAACCCATGTCTTAGCATGACTCCGTTTAATATTTCTCCTCTCTTTGCTCCCCGCTTTATTAAAACATCCATTAGGTAAGCCATTTTTTCTTCTGTCTTTTAAAGCTACTTTTTAAATTCCAAATTTAACCTAAGATGTATAGAAACTTTATTCATCTGACACTGGCAAATGGCAGAACATATTTTTCACCACTTTCTGATGCATGCTTACTATTCTAAAGAGTGAGATTTTTTTTTTCACTAGTTAGAAGGACTTGGAATGCTATTGAATTATCTCCCAACTTTTGCACAGCTGAAGGTATAACAATAACCAAACATTACTTGTGATTTAAATTTTTTATTATTTAAATACTGCTCTAAAAGATGGAACAAAATTGAAATGATCAGTAAATATGATCAGTAATGAAGTAGTGAATGATCAGTAATGATCAGATAAACATCATAGAAGACCTGTGGGAAGAACGGATTACATGAAAAAATCCATAGCTTTAAATAGGAAAAAACCTTAATTTTTTTTTAAACAACTCCTAAGAACTGCAGATAAAGGTTTAATGGCCTCTCTGCCTGTGTACTTACAATATGCTTAATAGTCTTCATATATGACTGCAAAAGCTACATCTATGCTCTGTTAAAAGGAGCCTCAATAGACATTTAGGTCCCAAATTTCCTTGCCAGTATGATCGGATTCTTCCAACATGTGTGCTCGAGATATAGTGCATTATTCACATAAGAATGTCAGAAATGCTTCCCAAAATTAACACAGGGGAAGACTCAAGTCCTTATTTTAAAACCTAAACCAACTAGGGGTTTGATTTACAAGTCAAGTGGATTAGTTCCAGGAGAAAGGGTTTCAGACTGGCTCCGAAATGCAAAGAAAGTCAAGTCTCTATCTCCTTTCCTGTTCTCAAATCTTCTGTAGTGCTAGTTCTTACAGATCGGATCATATATTTTACAAACTGTTATAATTATAAACTCACTTTCATCATGTGACTTGGCAATGTAATAAATGAAACTTTTAATATCACGAATGAAATCGTGCGACTTTTGAATCAGTCATATCACATTCACCTAAACCTTTCCATAAACTAAGTATTTGTCAAATTCTCTGATGTTGTGAACCTCCAAAAAGTTTGTTCAGTCACTGCTGAACTTCATAAATCAAATTACCGTGAGAGGTTATTGTTGAGTATTAAAAGAAGTGATTATTATACAGTCTTCAATACATAATATTAATTCCAAACCTTGTATCTAAGTATGCTTATTGAATTAAGGAAGATTGTTTACATGAGCAGGTCCATTTGTGGACATCTTAAAGACATTTTATAGGGGTGGTCCACAAGCTAAGGGAATGATAGCTGTGTATTGTATGAAAGGATGGGAAGGGTGGTGGTGGGTAATGAGAATGTATTGGTTAGTGTGAGACCTGAGCATGCCGTAAATGGTATGGAATAAGGGGTGGATAATGTGCTGGTTTTGGCTGGGGTAGAGTTAATTTTCTTCATAGTAGCTAGTGTGGGGCTATGTTTTGGGTTTGTGCTGGAAACAGTGTTAATAATACAGAGATGTTTTCATGGTTGCTGAGCAGTGCTTACACAGAGTCAAGGCCTTTTCTGCTTCTCACACCACCCCACCAACTTGCTGGGGGTGCACAAGAAGTTGGGAGGGGACACAGCTGCGACAGCTGACCCCAACTGACCAAAGTGATATTCCATACCATATGACATCATGGTCAGCAATATAAAGGTGGGGTAAGAAGAAGGAAGGGGGGGATGTTCAGAGTGGTGGCGTTTGTCCTCCCAAGGAACTGTTAGACGTAATGGAGCCCTGGTTTCCTGGAGATGGCTGAACGCCTGCCTGCTGACGGGAAGTAGTGAATGAATTCCTTGTTTTGCTTTGCTTGCACGCGCAGCTTTTGCTTTACCTATTAAACTGTATTTATCTCAATCCACGAGTCTTCTCACTTTTACTCTTCTGATTCTCTCCATCGCACTGGGTGGGGAAATGAGTGAGCGAGCAGCTGTGTAGTGCTTAGTTGCCAGCTGGGGTTAAACCACGACAGAAAGTCAGACTCAACAACAGTAATAATGACCTGGATCATGGAAAAGCCCCAGCCTATTATTTGTTTTCATTTTTTAGTATTTTTTCTCTTTAGAAAAAGAAATGTGTAATTGAAATCTTAACACTCTGAAAATGACACTGCAAGTCATTTACAACTATTTCCTAAACCAATCAGTCTGTGTATAGGCACACAGGGGACTGCCCATGTGACGCAGGTTACAGGACATGACAGAATTTAAATGTAGTGTTGATCGCACTGAAGTCCCATTAATGTCAGTAGTAGCTGACGATACAAGCAGGCGACCCAATTTGTACTTGATGGTAGAATTCCAACTGGTATTTGATGAGCCTCTGAGAAAATAAAGATGGTTGGATGATAAAGCAACTTTCCCAATACTGTAAACTAGCTAACTGGTGATATGGAAGTATCTTTACCTCTTTTTAAACAAGTTTGTTAATTTAAAAAATGAGAAAAAAACCTTTAATCTAGAGGTGTTCCTCTGACCTAATATAAGGCCTTTTCTTACCAAATGGGTAGCATCAATGTAGATACTCTCTTCAATGGACAAAATGGTGCTGGGCTGTCACCCCTTTTTCTCCAATGCCATCTGTCAGCCTGACAAAGTTTCCTGGTGGTGCTTTGTTTTACCTGACTAAACACTTCCATCATCAGTGGCAATGCTGACAAAAATTGTATCATCATATTTATTAATTTTTAAAGTGCTGTATTGTGATCACTACAATGATCTGAAATGGAACAGCTGTCACTTCTTTACACATACGTACCTGGACTTCCATAGGGCTCTTTACACTATTAAATTAGAAAGGTCTCCTTTTAATGATGCACGATGGAGATACACGTGCCAGGTAAGAGAAGATAAACTGTACTAACTCAGAAACATAATGGAAAGTAGATCCCCTGTTTTATTATCAAGCAAAACTTTCATTAAAGTTGCAAGGTCTAAAGTTTCTTTTGCACTAGAGTTAATCAGAAGTAACTCCACTGAAAGCAGGGAAGTTGCAATTGATATAATTACAGGATGAACTTGGCTTAGAACTTTCCCTTCTACTGCAACTAATGTACTTATGGCTTAAATATACAATGAATTGTATCATTTATAATATTTTAATTGATTTTTAATAGGAGTCAGGCAAAATAGTACCGGGAATGGCAACTGGATGGATTGTTTTTCACTTTCCTCTGCAAATGAAACAGACAATAAACTGTTTAAAGTAGCTGGGCTTTTTCACAGGGAAGTGAACACAAAGTGAACAAACACTGCAGAAAAAAATAATACAGTCCCCTAGAACTAGAAAACACTCTGCCTTTCCAGTGGCGTTCTCACCCCTAAAAAAAGGTGGCTGGAGCTATCCAGAATTAAAATCAGAGATCGAGCTCTTTCCCAGCCAAACTCAGATATCCTCTATCTGTTTAGCCACTTGAGACTATCAGGAACACCTTCTGCTTGACCCCCAACAGCAGATACTTTGGGAAGAGTACAGTTTTATAAGTTATAAAAAAAATCAGATGGTAAGAGAAAGTGTACAATGGAGAAAAGGAAAAATAAAGGAAGAAAGCAAGCTTGGATTTTTTCAAAGGTGATCCAACACTCAATCATTTTCATCTGAATATTATAGCCTTTTTACCAAGTTCTGTTCTTTGCCTTTGAACTCTGTGGGTTGGGAACCTCTGTCAGTCTGGATCTGTGAAGTGCCTAGTATTTTTCACTGCTTGACAAATAAATAAATATTCATCCCAAAATACATGTACCCTGGCTCTTCTGTATTTCAAACAAAAATAACCCAATCTTATTTTTCAAGTTTCTTCCTTGCATGGTTTGCTATAAAGCATCATCAGTTTTTAAATGTTTATTATTTTTGTTATTATTGTAGAGCAAAATTAAACATTGGGCAATGGTTATTACTAAAATTCTAAAGACATACATCTCCCACCTTTCTAAAGCTTTCCAAGATCCTAATTTAGAAGATCTGTCGCTCTGTGGTTCTTAATTTTCTCAAGAACATCAAATTGCTGATAGTGTCTCACACTAATAAACACTAGAAATAGCCCCTAGGACTAGAGAGAGAGAGAGAGAGAGGTAAATTTCAAGCTAGTAACCCGAATGCACTGTTCTGCATGAACACAGGCAGGCGAAGGCACGTCAGTCCCTGCTGAAGTCAAAGGGAATTTTTGCCTTGAAGCCAGGACTACATTTTCACAATTCGCACTGAAGCCTCTATAAAAGTAAAAGGGTGGGGAAAGTCCTTGTAGGAGAATAACGGGACTGGTTATATCACTCCTAGGAATAGGTTTGAAAACACATGCCATGTGGGCTGAGTGGGCATGTGCAAAGGTGAAAATATACGCTCTTTTGAAAGCAATGAGATTATTTCAGCAGCGGGCAGGCAGGGAACATTAAGTGAGACAGAGATTTAAGAATATTATCACTGGGGCGGTCACGAGCATTTTTTTAAACTTTTCTTCAGCCGATTCCAAAACACGTTTTGAAAACGCATGAAGCCGCCTACCGCTCCTGCGACATCCAGCAGCACTGCTGTGCCGATTTTATGGCCACTTTATCCCCGTCAGCCACCCAGCCACTCCCGCCTCCACGGGAGTCCCCTCCCGCCCCGTCAACAGTTGCCCCGAGCACACCCGCGGCCGCTACGCGCAACCCCCGGCGCCCCGACGGTGGCAGCGCCGCCGCCCCNGGGGCAGCGGAGCGCCGGGAGCCTGCCCGGCTCCTACCTGGTAGGCGTCGGGGATGTTGACCGTCTCTCCGTGCTCCGCCACGTAGCCGATGATGCCCTTGCCCCAGGGCACCTGCACCTCGTTGCTGTTCTCGGTGGAGCCGCAGGGCAGCAGCGGCGTGCCGGCGTGCACGTCGAAGAACTTGGAGACCAGGCTCTTCTTGCCGGCGGCGGCCCCCTCCACGAGGAAGAGGGAGCCCCGGTCGGCGTCCACCATGAGGCAGACGAAGATGAGGATCTTGTAGCTGAGGCTGGTGAGGTCCAGGTCGTTGGAGATGTCCTTGACCAGCTCCAGGAAGAACTGGCGCTCGTTGTGCTCCTTGAGGTAGCGCTTGTAGTCCAGGGCGGTGGGGGGGTACTGGGGCAGGCT
>WAAD01011655.1:209020-235939 GCA_013389945.1 Fregata magnificens
TGGTCCCCGACACCAAGCCCATCAAGGTACCGCCGCCGGGAAGCGGGGCCGGGGGCGAGGGAGCGGGGCCCGGCGGGGTGTCCCCCCCTCCCTTCCCAGCATGGCGGCTGCGGAGGGCGGCAGGCCTCGGCCGCTGCGCCCCGAGCTTGCCGCTTGAAGGTAGTGTCGGCCTACGCGGAGGCAACGGGAAGCCCCTCAGCGGGGCTCGGCCGGTGGCGGGGGCCTCCCTGGAGCAGCCCTGGAAGACCCGCAGCGAGCTGGCCGACCCGCTCCTTGTGGCCTTCCCTCCGCACGGCCCGGCGCTGATGCTGTCACCTTTCTGGGTCAAACCCGGGGCGGTTTCGCGCTGCGGGGATTGCGGGCTTGGCGGTGCTCTTCAGGAGGAGCTGCAGTGGGTCCCACCCTTGCGTGAAGTTCCCACGCGTGGCATAAGCTGCGACAGGCCCGGGGAAAATGCAGTACCCGGAAACTAGCTTTGCCTTTTTTGTTTTGGTTTGTTTTTTTTTTAACCTTGAGGGAATCTCTGTGAAATATTGTAAGACAGTATCTTTTAAGTGGTGTAAGCAAGAACAACCTGGATAAATAGAACTGTCTTTGCAAGTATATTTTATATTGGTTTTGTATCTTGTGCACAGTTCTTTCAAAACAATTATGGTTTTGTTTTTTTTAATCTATGGAACTCACTGGCAGCTTTCAACCTCTTGAGTTGTTTTCGTATTCTCCAAGTACTGGAAGATATGAATGACTTTGAGCAGTGAAAGAAGATTCCATGTGTTTCATTTGAAAAAGCAATTGAGTCAGTAAAATCTCTTCTGAAGAACTTGTCATTAGAAGCCAGAAGATCAGAGTGTGTTCCTTACTCCCCTGCATGGCTGTTAGAAAAATAGTTTAAGAGCTCTGTGAAATCAGTTGCTGCTTTTGCATGAGAGGCTTACTTTGAAGGTTGTTTGTATTTTTCTTCTTTGGTTGGTTTGGGTTGGTTGGTTTATTTGTTTTTTATGGGTTTTATTGCCTGGTTGTCTTCTGGGGTGCACTTCTGAGATGAAATTTATTTCAATAATTAAAAAGGATTTTAACAGTTACAGATGTGAGAAGTTTTGATCCTTCATAGAGCAGTAGACCTGCAGACTTTGGCCCAGCTGAGCAGTGAACTGCAGTAGCAAGGTTTTAATAAGTTGCTAGGCTTTTTTGTTTGTTTGCTTGCTGCTTATTTTTTGTTACTACTGCTATACTAGGCCTGTTGCAGTAATGCATTTTTTGCTACCTCACATGCCACCTGTGACATTGGCAGTGCTGCTGAATCAGGCTTCGATATTCCTGACCATTCTTCTTTATCCCCAGTGAGAACTTCTGCTGGCCTCTGTCCTGTTTGGGAAACCATTTGGGGTGTATTATATTTGTAGATCTTTTGTCACAGATGCATCTATGATCAGAGATGTTTTCTTCTTCCGTATTAGGAAAGCTAGCTTATGTGAAAGATAAATACAAAGCCTTGTTAAAACAAACTATTTTTCTTGCTTGTTGATATGTGGTTAAGGCCCTTTCTCCAGTAATTAAAGTCTATGTAATTATTTCATTAGGTATTTATTGCACAGTCAAGAGCTTCTGGAAGCCACCGAGATGTTGAAGATGAGGAGCTTACACGAATCTTTGTTATGATACCAAAATCCTATACAGAGGAAGATCTGCGAGAGAAGTTTAAGGTACTGATTCAGTATTTGTTAACTGTTATTTTCAGTTGCCTTTGTCTTAATTTATCAGAAGGGCTTAACACACGGACTTTTAAAATGCATTTTCAAATATTGTAAATTAATATGCTTTTTAATTGTTCTAGATGTATGGAGACATTGAATATTGCAGCATTATTAAAAACAAGACTACTGGAGAAAGTAAAGGTTTGGGCTATGTGAGGTATTTAAAACCATCGCAAGCTGCCCGAGCGATTGAAGAGTGTGATCGAAGTAAGAACCTGACTGAATTCTTTCAAGTTTTTCACAATAAGTGTGTATCATCATTAATGTACCTTTAATTTTTAGTTTTGTTTACAGGTAAACTGTTTATGATGTAAACACATCTTGAGACAAAGTTCTACTGCAAATAAAAAATAGCATTATTAACATTCATTAAGAACAGTCACCTGATTGATCTTACTTGCAGTTTGGTCCTGCAAGAATGTAGTGAAAAGGGTTTGGAAATAGATGCAGAGTTTTCTTTCGTGCATTATTATTGGCCTGTAATGTAGGCTTCATACACAGGAAAACCTTATTTTAATGTATCACTGGGAATATGCATTTTTAATCAAATATGTTTGGTATAAAATGAATTTATAGGTAAAAACATATTTGATAATCCGTAGGGTTTCTGTTGTGATTACATTTATTTAAGAATAAATTCATCCTAATTGAAATTTTGGGGGGGGGGGGGGTTTGTTTTCGTTTAATGTCATGATTAATCTGTTACAGAATGGAAGACTTTCTATGCTTTATGACCAACCATTTGTCATTTATGCTCTAGTACCAAAAAGGTGTTAATGAATTTGAGAGAGTCCGGTGGAAGGCCACCAAGGTGGTCAGGGACTGAAGCACATGACTTATGAGGAGAGATGGAGGGAACTGGGCCTGCTCATCCAGGCTTTTGGGGAAACCTAACAGCAGCCTTTCAGTCCAACCTCCTGTTCAATGTTTGCTTAGTCACAAATATGACACAACTTGGTGTGTGGGTGTGGTTGGTTTTTTCTTTTTTCTCCAGTAATATACGTGGTGGTTCTACATCATATCTATCATAAGTGGTTCTACAAAAACTATATTTGTGACAATTCTTGCATAGGAATATGAGTCTGAGATTACTTAGCAGTTAAACTTTATTTCCTTTTTGCTGTGAGGTTAAAATGAAATTAGTTGATAGCCTGAGAGTGATACCTATTTCTTTCATAAAAATAAAACCTAGATCAGTGCAAAACATATAGAAACTGCTGTTGTAGCATGGAAGTTCAGGTGATTGCCTCTGGAGTGTCTCTGAATCCTGCGAAGTATCACAGAATGGTTGAAGTTGGAAGGGACCTCTGAAGGTCATCTTGCCCAATCCCCCTGCTCAAGCAGGGTCACCTGGGCACCGTGGTTGCCCAGGACCACGTCCAGATGGCTTTTGAATATCTCCAGGGATGGAGACTCTGCAGCCTCTCTGGGCAGCCTGTGCCAGCGCTCGGTCACTCTCACAGCAAGTAGGCTCTGTTGTGCTTACCTTGTGACTAGGAGTAGTTCTATGTGGAAGTTGTTAACTTCCATACAATTATTATGGCAGACTTCAAGAGTTATAGATCAGTTATTTTCCTAAAGCCAGCGCTTACTGGGTTTTCTGAATAATATGTTTCTAAATACAGTACTTGGAGAATGCAGATCCAGTCAGATAGTTTAGATGTGCTGAGGTGTTGCTATATGTGTGGTTGTTTCTTTCAGGCTACAGGGCCATTTTGGCTGAACCTAAAAATAAGTCATCTGAGTCTGTTGAACACGATTATTATAGTAATAACACGAGGCAAGAACCAAGAGGAAATACACTTCCATTTTGTAAGTCACAGCTCTTTATACTGAAAATTATTTGTAGTCTTGGGTATGGTCACAAAGTAAGAATGCAGTTTGGAAGAAGGGAAGCTAACGGAGGCTTAGTTCAACACTTAAACAGTAGATTGGATGTTGGAATTTGAAACAAGCCAGGCATTTCGTTTCTATATTTTTATGGCTCGCTTTGCTCTAGTTGGTCGATTATTTTGTGACCTGCATTGGTGAAATAAACACATTACTTTTAGTATATGATTACTTTTAAAAGTTGAATGAAAAATATGTATGAAATGAAGGCATGCTAGTGTGATGACTCGAATTATTTATCTTTATGTTGATTCTTGAGGTGGGCAGCCGGAGTTTTGTAGTTTTGAAAAAAATGAGAGCAGAATTCAAGAGTCAGTCTCCAAACGTCTGTCAGTGCTATCACGGCTTCCCTTTGTCCAAGAGCAGCTGTTTGCTCTCTTTGATCTAGTCCCAGGACTGGAATATTGTGATGTTCAGCGAGATCCTCATACCAACAGTGGTAAGTAAAAGTAGAAAAAAATATTTTTTTTCTTTCTATGAAGGGAATGCCTTTTAATTGTACTTCAATTAATTTGTATTGCAAAATACAGTACACTTGTTAGAAAGAATTAATGTTTTATGTATGAATGGTTGCTGCTATCACTGATGCATAAACCCAAAAATTCAGGGTTTTTTGAACCCCTGTTTACAGATAGCCTTAAATACCTTTATTTTCAGATAATAGAATCTCAAGAAGGACAGAATCAAAACCATGCGAAGTGGTTATTAGACATGTAGTTTAAATGTTCTCTAAGCAGGTCTTTTGAGTTTTCATCTTGAAATGGGGGGGGTGGTGGTGTGTCTGTGTGTAGAAGCTGTCATGAGTCAACTGGATTAAATCATTCCAAACCAGATCATGTTTTCTATTGGAAGGATTGTTTTGGTTTCAGTTGTCTTGTTGTTTTGCTGTTGCTGAGAAAAATGTGGAAGTCTCTTCTCCAAGAAGCTTGAAATGGAAATGATTCAGAGAGTTACATTTTAACTTTACAGTACTTGAGATTCGCTGTTGATGGGATAATTGCATTTTAAAATGAAACTATGTGTTTTTGTTTCTAATTCAGGGTTAGGGAAGAAGACATGTTTTCACTTGTGTTGCTTTATTACTGACTTTTCAAGTTAGCATAAATATAGCTGATCTGTCACTAGTTAATTCCACTGAAGTTTTCTTCACAAATACTACTGATGTTGCTATTAAGTAATGTAATGTGTGGTAAAAAGACTTAAGAATTTTGTATCATCCATGACTAATGTGCAGTTTAATCATATTGCTTTATATGATTGTAGTTTGTTCTTAGGATTTACCCTTATCATACTGAAACTGTGTGCGCTGTATTTGTAGGGTACGCTGTGATTCAGTACAGTACTGCTGCGTCAGCTATATATGCCAAGTATAAATTACACGGTTTTGAGTATCCTCCTGGAAATCGATTAACTGTCATTTTCCTGGAAGATGGGAGTGATAGCTCAGAGTAAGTACCAATACATAGAGACAGAAAGTTGTAAGTTGTGTTCTGGAGAGCAAAATTTAAAATAAGTAAATAAATAAATTTTTAACATAAGAAGTAACAGCAATGTCACTGTGATCTTGTTTGGTACTTGTAGATAGCATTTTCTGAAATTTAGGTGATTTGGGTGGGTTTTTTTGAATGGTTTAGAATAAGTCTGTTGAAACTTACTAGTCTTTGATAAAGAAAAGATTAAAGTATGTATTCTTAAGATACATTGGAAAATCTTGGATTTGGCAAGAGTCTTTGTAGATGTCGCTGTAATATGAAACAAGGCTAGAATGTGTTTTTGATGAGGTTTTTGTATTATCTATTTGATCTCTTGATTGTGTCTGCAGTACTGCAAATAGTAGCCTTGTGAAGCACATCTGTAAAGTAAAACTGTTGGGTGCTGAGGATCTGATATCCCCACTGTATGGGGATCGTCAGGTTTTACTTTGACCATCTCTAATCTGTTATTGTGATTTGAATGCCCATTACAAGTTGGAGCGGCTTAGGTATGCTCCTGCAGTGAATATTTTGGCTTAGTTTCATCCTAAAGGAACCTAGTTCATGTCAAACCTATTCTGGGATATGAATGAGGACAGCAAGGAGGGACAATGGGGAGATTCACTTCAGAAGCGTATGCGTGATCTAAACTAAAAAAAAAAAAAATAAAATAAAATAAAATTGCAAACTTTCCTTCATTCTTCAATAATTCCTACTATTTCATGGTCCTACAACACGGACTGTGAATCTATGCAAAAAGTGCAATTGCTTTTTCTTGTTCTGCAACAGAACAAAGAAAAATTACTGGAAAAAGAGAGCTGGAAGTAAATTTTCTGTGATAATGTTCCGACTTCTGAATTGAATCTCTGTGCTCTTTATTGAAACAGGTGAAATTTTTCCATCCTTTCTGCCTTTTAGGCACCTTTCGCAAAATGTAGCGGGCTCTGTAGAATTAATTTTTTTATTTTTTTTTCACCTAGAGTATTAAAAAAAGCAAAGAAGAGTTTTGTATCTCTATATATAGAAATGTATGAGTGTTTTCAGTGAGTTGCAGCTAGCATGCATACTTTCAGATCATGTCTAGACTGTCATGAAAGTGTGATTTGATTTTAGTTATCTACATGAGTTTACAGATTTCCAGAGATACTTTCAGATGTGCATTAAAACTTATTTTTCTCTTGCTGAATTTAAGATTACCATAACTTAGCTCTTGCTTTAAAATAGTTTATTATCACTTCTGCTTGCAGCCTCATCAGAAAAATGGCAACACAGCTAGTAACAGCACATGTGTCATCAGTGTTGCGAAATAACAGTGCAATTGTTCAGCAGTATAGGACACCTCCTGTAAGTTAATATAATGGATACTGTTAATATTCTTCTGAATTGCTCTAAGAAACTTCAGATATGTCCATAAAGATTGTTGCTCACTTTTTTCTGTAACTGTTTTAGATGCTACGTTTTTAAGATGTACCTCTGCTTGGTCTGTACATTTTTATTCCCTGTAAAGGTGTCTGACCTTACTTGGATTTATTGCCCAATTTAATGAAATAACCAAAGTAAACAAATTAATTAAGATAAGAACTGGTAGAGCCTGTTTATGTCCTGTGATAGGAACAAAGATTGTAAACACAGTAAAATGACTCCCCCCCGCCCCTTGGTTAATTTATACTTGTATTTTTTCCCCTCTTTCAGCAGGCATTTGGAGGAACTTCTGGCTCACAGTTACTTCAGCCCCAAACAGATGCCATACTGCCGCCACAAAAAAAAAAAGTTCCACCTGACACTTCTGTGAAGGAAAGGCTTTTCATACTTTTTCATCCCCATCCTTTACCTGTAAATGTATTGGAGGATGTGTTCTGGTAAGAGTTCATTTACAAATAAGTGTTCTCTAACCAAAAAAACAACCATGAAATATTTAAAATAAATGTTGAAAATAAAAAAGATTGTCATCATGAAAACTCTCTCCAGAAAAGACAGGGCACAGTGATCAATAAGTAATAAGTGATCAGTAGGTAACAGTCACTTTTTGAAACAAGTGTGTAATGGAATTCACCTTGAAGCATAGGTGCAATGTCATCAGTACAGCAGCTTGATTATTGATTAACGTAATTTGAAGTAAAATGTCTAGTCTCTTAACATTTTTTAACCGAAAAAGGTGGTACTTCTGGTTCTTATAGCCTAATTTATTTGGCATTTTCTTGTACATATTTCTGTAAGGAATTTAAGTATTTTAATAAATTTCCACAGTAACTTAGGGGAGTAAGTATAGGGAGGTTTTTTTCTGATATATGCTGAGACATTTTGATGGTTTGCATCTTATTTACACTATTTCAACCATACTTTCATAATACCTCCCTATGAGGAGCAAAGACTTGCGAGACAATTTTTGCCATCTTTAAAATAAATCTATAGCTCAGCTGTTGTCCAGTATTTTATATTATTTATTTTTAATATACTCTTGAAGAAAAAGACATTTCGTTTTCTAATAGCTGGCATTTGCAATAAATATTTGGAAAGCCAAAACACTTTCAAAGCACCAGGAGAGGAAAAGAAACAATATGCACTTGTGTGGAATTTAGAACTGTACCTATTTGATATACTGAATTTTGTTAATCAGATGCTGGAGAAGAAAAAGGCTATGCACCTTAGTCTTGACACTTGCATAACTTCAGTATGAAGCAAGCAGGCTTTATTTATTTTTTTTAAAAACGTTTTTTTTAAGGACCTGTCTAGGAATCTCCTGAGGACTTGGAAATCTGGGTTTTTCTGTAAAGCTTTAGTGCTTTCTGAGTCATTTCAGTGAGACCTTTTCAAAGATGAATCACAACTGAGCAAGTTCATTTAAGTGAGATGCAAGTTTAGCTTCTGAATTATCTTCTGGTTTGTGTGTGTATGTTCTTTTTGATTTTTTGGGGGTTTTTGTTGTTTTGTTTTTGTGGGTTTTTTTGAGTGCCATTTAGTGTTTGGGGACTATGGTATTGATTAGCTTTACATATTCTTTTAAATAAATCACTGGTGCTTGTGGTTCTATTGTAATATCCCATAGAACACATTGTCTGTGAACTTTCGGTTTTATTTCTATTCCTGCCTGGAATTCTAGAGAAGGGGATACGAAAATTGGGAGTTTTAGAAGAGGGCAGCACAAGAAAATATAGCATACATGACTATATAGTTTTTTGCAGCTACCAAATCATATATGCTTGAGATTGCATAATAGGTATCTGTGTTGCAGCAAAACCTGTAACTTATTTTCTTTTTTTCTGCCCCACCTCCTGCCCCCAAGTCGTTTTGGACACTTGATAAAAGTTTACCTTGTGGCTGGAAAAAATGTGGGCTATGCAAAATTTGCAGACAGAGCAAGTGCCAGTGATGCCATAACTGCGTTACACGGCAAGATTGTGAATGGTGTCAGGCTTAAAGTAAGGTTGGCAGACTCGCCTACAGAAGAATCTAACAAACGTCAGCGAACTTACTGAGCAGGTGAGTACCCAGTCCGAGCTGTTACTTAAATTTAAGTTCAACTACTTGAAATAGTGATAGGCAAAGTATTTCGAAGTTAGATATGAACATGTAATGATAAGCTTTAAATCTATTTTTAGCTAGCAACTTGAAATTTAATTTGTGATGTATGTGTGTGTATATACATATATATATGTACATATGGGTGTGTGTATGCTTATATATGCACACGTACACTTTAGTAAAAATCTATTTTTCTAATTTTTGAACAAATATGAACCAGTTGATTAACATTAATCTGGATGTTCATAGAAATATTTACTTAATGTACATAAGAGTATCAGTTAACATTGAAAAGAGCATGCAAAAATAAACAATGGAACTGAGATCAGCTTGTGTGTGTCTTTTTTTTCATTAAAAACACATGCCCTCACAATGGTGTTGGATAAAGATGCGGAGTTTAGTCCTTGAAGGGCAGAGGAGGGAAGGGGTAAATAAAAAAGGACATGGGAAGAACAGGGAAGGTTGCCAGGTGAAACAAAGGTTTGGGATACTTGGGTCATCTGGACTCTCAGAAATCAGGTGTAGCTGGAATGTGTGGTAGTGAAGAAAATATCTCAGAGCCTGTTGTGCTGGGATTGAGGTGTGTATTTAAGATAATTAGTTTGAGAACATATTAGTTAATGCTTATGGCCTGTGAAAGCTGGCTGAGCTCCTAGAGAGGTTTTCTAGACTTGAAGGACCAAAATTCACTTGTTCTTTTAAAACATTGGTTTGATTCAAATTATACCTTTTTTTAAAAAAATTTTTTTTTTTTTAACATTAGGACTATTACCAAAAAGGAAATATAGTTGGGGGAGGAAAGGCTAAGCCCTGTTTTCTACAAAATAACTCCCAAATATTACTGTAGCTTCCAAATAATTTTAGTAGCCATATTCTCTTTCTAGGGGACATGCAGTTTTGCTTTAACTCATTTAGAAAACATCACATGAAATCCTGACTCTCTTCACATCAATATTTTACTTCTAAAGCTTCACTCCTTGTACCTTTCTTTGTGTAGATACTCTTTGTGACCTGGGAGTTGCAAAGACTGAAAAAGATTTTGCCCACAGTGTTCTTTTCCTCCTTTTTTTCCTAAGGACTTTCATGTTGTTCTGATAAGCAGCAGTTACTAAAGGTGGCCTTACTCTTTATACACAACTTGCTTTTTAAAAAAATGGATTTCTAGCATTCTTTTCCTGCATTGAATTGTAGCTAAAACTTATTTGAAACTTTTTTGATCAGTGGCTCTGGTGAATGCAATTTTAAGTAACTTGTACCCATGTTCTTATCTTTGTACAAAGGTTTTGTTTGTTTTTGATGTGACTTTTACTTCCAATAATAAAAGGCCAGCCTCTTGGTCACTACAGGAAAAACTGTGATGTAAAGTGTAATGTAATACCAGGTCTGCCTTGACTACTTTTTACTAGAAAAGTGTAGATACAATATGCATCCAAAATTAGAATGATGATTTATCCTTTTTCTTTCTTTGATTTTAAGAAAGGTAAGAGCAAGAAGACTGGGAGGTTCTCTTCTGATTGTCAATCTAAAATTGATTTTTTTTTTTTAATTCACACACATGCATGTGTGCACACATACACAAGCACACATTTTTCCTGTGTGATTTTTGAGAAGATTCTTTAAGGTCTCCAGCTGACAAAAGGTGCAGTTGGTCACCAAATGGGATTTCCAAAAGGCTAAAACTTACTTTATATTTCAAATTATATTCAAAAATTCTAATATATACACTATAGTTAGAAACCTGAACTGCCTTATAAGGTGAGGGTGAGACATACACATTTGGTGTTGTGCCATTTTACCTAACTAGAAAACTGGAGAAATAAGGTCATATCTGAAGAATAACCTTTTTATGCACGCAGAATTACAGCAGAGCTCATTGTCCTTTCCCAGGTTTTTGCATTTCTGAAAATTTTCAAATAATAAAGAGTACTAGTTTTTGTTTGTTCAAAGACTGATATCCTAAATCTGTGTTGGACAGATTACCTGTAATTCTGGTGCAAATGACTGCTGAATATTTCCCCTCTGGCTAGGCTTTCATCTGCTGTGTCCATGCAATAACACAGGTAGAAGAGCTTTCTAAATTTACTGTGTTACCTCTTATTCCATCCTGAACATTGGGTTCCTGATCCTGAGTCTCTTAGTAGGTTGTCTTAGCATCTGTCTCTTTTTAGGATAGACAGACAAAATTACTTGCTCTCTTTTTGTCCTTTAGCCAGTTTCAAATTCAAATGAAATGGTACATAAAAAGAAGGATTCCATCTGTGCTCCTTTTTAAAAGAGCCTGCCCATTTAAATCAAGCTTACCACTGTGTGACTCTGCATTGGACTGGCTGACAAGTTTTGCAGTAGTTTAGAGGCTGATATTTTGCTTTCAATTAAAGCTTTAAATTGTGCATGTGAAAAGGGATGGAATTCTCTCTACCTCTGAAATAGTACTTTTTTTTTTTTAAGGTGTGATAATATTAACTTTTGTTGTTTTTGAATTTTAGCTGGAGGAAATAATCTTAGCTAAAACTTCTGTGAGCTTTTGCTTAAAGAAGTCATTGCCTCTTAAAAAAAAAAAAAATCCTTTCTAAAGTCCTGTTGTATTGCTTGCCTTTTTATCTTTAAGAAGGTGACTGGATTTCTGTAATAGTCCTTTCTATACAAGGTACTCTGATTAAAATCCGTTATAAGATCTGTGAATTCAATAGAATCTATATGAAAATAAATTTAATGCAATTGACTAATTCAAGTAAAGTATTTATTATTTCAACGCAGTTTTTATCCGACTTTTTGAAGTTTTTTTTCCCTAATAATATTTTCCTTATGTAAATCATCTTTCTAAAATATAATTTACAAAATTGTTTCTTAAAAAATGTTTTATGGTAATGGTATGCTACTGATAATGCTCTTGCAATGTAAACTTCTGATCATAAAACCAGTCTATCTTAAACAACCTTTGTTTATCAGGAGAATTTGAATTTTAATACATGTGTATTAATACTCTAAACTAATCCATCTAATGAATTTTGCAGGCTCTGGCTCTCCTACAAGTCAATGAAAATTCAATTGTTTATATGAGTAGTTAAAAGTAGCAGAGAAATGATGGAAATACAGACCAATAAGATTCTCTTAACTACTTTAAGTTCTAATGTAAGTTTTTTTTTGGGGGGGGGGGGGTTGGGTGAGGTTCTCCAATCTTATGCTAAGTAAGTATTAATTGTTGAAATAATCACTTTAAACCATCTTGCTTTGAGTCATTGTAGGCTCAAGAAGACAACTACAGTGTCTACTTTTAGGCAGTTGGTAAAAGCAGAAGCTGTCTTAATGTTCTTGGTGTTGACCAGTTTGTGCTCTCTACTCAGGTTTTTGCATTGCTTTGAGTGTTTTGTGAAAACCTCATGGCAATTGTCTGATGCCTGTTGTGTAAATTGTATCACTCAGAAACAGAAGAGGAAGGAAAGAATTTGGTATCTTTCAGAAGAATGTATTGTGGAATTCCGATTAATCTCTTCATTGCAACGTAGTAGTTCTATTTACATACCACCCACCATCTCCCCTCCCCCCAAAAAAACACCCCACAAACAAACAAAAAAACCCAACCCCAAACCCACCCCAAATGTTTTTCACAAAGCTTTCACGAAGTAGTCCTTAGAAAGCAGAGCTTCTAACTAGCGCTATATTAGAAATGCAAAACACGGATATCTAGGAGTGGGTTCTGTGGCTCTTAATAATCATAGCTGATTGGAATTAACCCACAGTAAATGGATTCATTGCATTTTTCCCCTTCTGAAAATGTTTGTTGTTTTTAAATAATTATTTAGTTGCTTACTAAGTTGAAAAACATCTATTCTGTCATGAAATACTTGGTTATTGTTGTCTTTTATTACCCTTGTCCTGAAAAAGTCCTGCATCACTGATCTGATTTGCATTCTTTTTTTTTAGTAAAAACTTTATTAAAATCCTGAAGTTTAACATGTATATTTATAATGTTTTATTTCTGTGCAAAAATGCTTTTTAAAAAAGTGATTGTATCATAGTTGAAATATATTCCAGAATAATAAAAAAAAAAGTTAACTATATTTTGTATCAACAGTATACTGCAGAAAAATTGCTGGCTTTCACACACTGCTCAGAAAAAGAGGTACTTCTTTAAATGCTAGAGAAGCGTATATAAAATTTTAATATTACTCTTGTAAATATATTAAAAGCCTTATGTACATGCTGTTTTAACGATTATGTTTTATAATATATATATTTTAAAATAGATATGTTGCTTTTTGATACTATTTTTGTACTTGTGTTTTTTCTACAGAAACTAAATAATGACATGACCCTCAGCTAGCTGACTGACTGACTGAAAACGTGACTAGACATGGTTCCTGTGGACAGTGACGACAGTTTTTTTGGGGGTTTTTTGTTTGTTTTTGTTTTTTAATTGTTACTTAGTTGATCTCTCTAGATATGGTACTTTCTGGTTTTGAAAATGTGGACATGCAGTTTTGAAAATTATCTAGGCATTAAAAATTGTAAACTGGTGGTTGTTCTTGTAGTAGTCTATAATTTTGTATGACAGAAATATCTCTTGTGTTTAACTGAATTCCTCCTCCAAGATGGAAATTACAATGATGGGGGAAATAAAGGAGTCAGCATTTTGTGGGTTGACTGGTTAATTGATAATGATTCAGATTATAACTGTTAAAATAGAAGACATTTCTCATGATCCAAATTGCACTGAAAACTGAAATACAGCAGTAAATTCAAAGAAAATGAAATAACTGTTTCAAAAACTGCTAGCAAACGTGACAGTATAAAGCTAGATTTAAGAAAATAGTTGTAATCAAGGAAATTATTTAAGGACATGCTTAAATATTTTGTTGATTTGGGCCAAAAGTATTCATTATGCTTTGTATGCTGTTTAGTGAAAAGGACATTTGACTGTGGACCAGACTACCGGAGTTGTTTACATTTATCCTTTCTTATCCTGAGGTCTTTTGGTTATAACTGTGGGGAAAGTATGGAGTCTAGGAGTGTCTTTTTGTTTTGAGGAGTTGTGTGTGGGGGGTGTCTTTTTGGTTTTTTGAGGGTTTTATTAAGAAGCTTTCAATGCGTATGTTGTTTAAGTAAGAATTGGACAATTCAGCATTTCAGCAGAATGAAGAGGATTCCAGCATTGGTGAAGAGTAAATTAAGATAGTTCGAATAAGTATTTGCACAGATAGTTTTCAAATGCCAAATACTTTTCTGTGTATTCCTGAATACTACTTGTTGAATTGAAAATATCCTGGTTATTAAAATAATTCATACAGATAAAATCGATAAATTCTAGTTGTATGCATACTAGAGGACAAGCATGCTCTCAGATGCATCCTGCTTCCCAGTGTCTCCAGTCCTGGTCCCTTGATCATTGGTGTGAGGAGAGACAGCAGAATATCCTGTAACTTCCTCTGGCTTTGAGCACCTTCAGAAAGATTTCTTTCCAAGAAAGCCCTAGCCCAGAGGAAAACAGGGGTGAGAATGCAGGTCTTACTCCCTTAGTTACCAGACATGGGATAGTGAACTGGGTTTCAGCGTAGGTACAGCCAGTGTATACAATTTTAATGTGGTGGGAGAGTTAGGGGGGTTGGGTCACAGGGGAGACAGAGTGAATGACAGCCCATGGTAGATCTGGATAGTGGGGCTTATTTAAGAACCAACAAGATTTGAGCTTTTATCCTACCTTATAATTTCATGCACTTAGCTGCTTTTCTCCTCTCCCTGCCAGCAGTGTCAGGTTCGTGTAGCCTCAGATTCCCCTCCCAGCAGGGAGGTCGCTGCTGTCAGGAGGGTTGGGCAGAAAGTTGCATTTGTGCTGTGCAGCTGCTCTCAGTCACCAGCCTTGGGTCCCACTGGCCAGTGTCCCTGGGCAGCCAATTGGCTTTTGTTTCTGTGCAGCTCGCTGAGCTCCAGGATCATCCTCCCCTTCCACGATCTTCACCACCTGCTTCTCCAGCCCCTTATTCTTTCCAAGAATGTTACTTCTTACCGGGAAACCTTCCTTGCAGCCTCCTTTCTGCTGCTCCAAGCCCCTGACTTTCCCAGTCTCAATAGTGAATGTGCAGAAGCACAGCACCTTATAATTAGTGGCTTTGTCTTGTGTCTTTTTTATTAATTTAAGTTGGTTTTACCTATAACAGATAGCCTCCTTTTCTTGTTTTCTTTGTTTCCAAAGAGGAGGAAATGAGCAGGTATTGGGAAATACCTCCAGTTTTAAGTAGCTGCAAGCTGCAGGTGAAACTCTTTTTAATTTTCTCCATTGTTTTCCAACAGCAAAAGACATGCACGCATTAAAGCAATGCTTTAATGGTTTAATGGTTGAGGGCTGGGGGGGGGAAGGGGAGGAGGAGGGAGCAGAGAGTTGGATACAATCTTTTTAACTGGAAGATATGCTTACTCAAAACTTAGAGCTTTATCATTCAGTGCTTTACAGCCAGCTGTCTCAGAATACTGTTAGGATACAAGCCTTGATTAGCCATCTAGTAATGTCATATGATTTCACCTACTATCGAAATAATGCAATTAGAATAATATTTACATGCAGCTTACATAATTTTTCTTATGCAGTGAATATTTTAAAGCATTTAGTAAATTGGTCTCTAATACAAGATACAGCTGCATTCAACTAGGTTTTCTTTATTTCCTGCACTTTATAAAAAGAAGTATCAGTAAAAATATTTTTGCATTACAGAGGGTATATAAGAATGAGTGCTGTCATTGCAGTTGGTTCAGCAGTTTAATTTTAAGTGACAGAATCTGTGTATTTAAACCCCCCCCGGCCCCAAGCAGTATTATTTCTTATGTTAAAAGAATATTAGAATTCAAATGCTCAAATGTTAGGACGTTGCAGAATAAAGGTTGCCTAAGAAACCTCCTTTTGCTTCTCTCCATTCCACTAGTAGGTGTTACGTTGCAGTCCTTGATGACTCACCAGCAGCTTTTTTCTCCAAGAGCAGTTGTTTCATTCAGCACAAAGAATGAAATGTAATCAGGGCTGCATGGTTAAAGCAGGCTGTAAAATTCCTGCTTAATTTGTTGTAGATGTTAGAAATTACATAGTGAACAAAACAGGTTTATGGTTCAACCTGGAGAATGGGATCCTATCTCTGACTCTGGTCCAGAGATTGTTTGTGAGGGGGGTTGCCATTTCTCTGGGGTTCCTCTGGAAAAGTCCTGTTTGGTTTTGGGTTTGGTGGCTTGGTTTTTTTTTTTTTTTTTTTTGGTTTGGGTTTTTTTGGGGTTTTTTTCTGTGTGTTGTGGGTTTTTTTGTTTTTGTTTCCCTCATCCTCACCATAAATTTTGAGTAGAATTTGGGCCTTTCCTGTATTTGCTCAGGGGAAATAATTCTGACCAGGTTGCCATAGATCCAAACCTCCAGAACTGTCAAGCAGCACCTTTGCAGCCTTAGCTATACAGCGTACATGTGCAGCGAGTCCAATATTATTAGAAAGTGTCAGTCCTACTGTGCAAACATGACAGAGACACCATGCTCGTATAGCAGGTCTCAGACATGCTGCTGAACAAGTGTGATGTGGTGTATCTGCATGTTAGGAAGGAGTGAGCTAAAACACAGACTACAAGGGGTGAGGTACTGTGCCAGCGCAAGCATCTTTTCAGCGTATGCGCAGATCTTTACTGTCTTTATTTGTCTTTACTCAAGAGAGTGCTTTAAAGTATAGGATAACAGTGGGTGTGTTATTTAGGTGTCAGGTAAAATGCTGAGAACCTCTGTATAGTCAGTTGAAAAAAGAAAAACTTCTCATTTACGTGTTTGAATCAGCCTTTTTGATGAGTCTCTCCTATGTCAAGATCCTCAGTCTAATGTGGCACTGAAGGTGGATGCCTCTGTGTTCAGGTGATGTAAACATCCTCAGGAGTGTAAACGCTCAAAAATTAAGTGACTGGTGTCTGAGCTTGGCCATCCAAGATGGGAAAGAAGAATCATCTGTTAGAATGATCCTAACAGCTACACGAGGGAGCATTCAGCACACACAGAGGGTTAAAAGATACCCTTTACATCTTGAAGTAATGTTACGAAGTAGACGGAACAGTGCCGTTTTCTAATTGTTCTCAATGCTGTTTCTGTTACGGCGTGTCCGTGGGAATAGTGGGCCACTGCACTCCCCTAGGCAGTGCTAGATCAGTGCTTTGTATATAGTCCTGCGTCGGGCTACAGAGCTCTTTTGGCTGCTTGTTTGGTCAGGTCTTGAGCTGAAGAGAATTGGGCTGGTACTTGGAGAAAATAAATTTCTCCATTTTCAGTAGTGCGACTTTGAGATACCCTAAGAAGCAACTCTGCAAGCAGACAGTATCTTTCCTTTTTAGTCACTGTTGAATCAGTCTATTAGGTGACTCACGTGGAGTCATTTGTAGTGTCCTGGTAATGATTTTTAGAAGATCCTTCAAAGCAAATTCATTACTTGCCCTCCTTAGAGTTCAGTGTATTTCCCGAAAGCATTGATGTACTAGTCTTCTCCAGCTAAATACCAGTTTGTGTAAATATCTTTTGCTATTTTAAAGTCCCACAGCAGTTTTGATCGGATATGGTATTCATCACTCCCTGTTTAAATTGTTATATAGAGCTACTTATCAGTAGCTGGTATGCTGCTTTTCTAGGTCATTTCATTGGTATGAAAAAAAACTCTGCCTCCTGTGAGGATGAGCATTAGGTTCCTGTACTGGAAAAAACTGTGTCACGTATATTCCTTTTGCTGGGGGCTAGTAAATTGCCTAAAACTGTATAGGTTTTTTGTGTGGTGTTTTGCAGTAATGGTGCTTTAATGGTGGTAAGTAGAATTTAGTATGCTTATCTGTAAGTGACTTGGGTTTCAGCTGTCTTCATCAACCGTAGCTTCTGCTGGCATTGAACAGGGCTTTTGTACCTTTTGAAAATGAGATAATACGGATTTCATACATTATGCTGAATGACATCCAGTAGAAATTATTTTATCTATTTATTGAGTCATAACCACTTGGTCAGCAGAGGAGCTTTTTGTTCGTGTAACTGGAGAAAGATACTAATTTGCTTATGTTGCCTGAATGTCTACATTAGGGTATTTCTGATCATTAAGTGAAAAAGGCTGTTCTCAAGAGGGCTGTGTATTCCAGATGTGATCTGTGAGTTGGTGATTGTAATTAGTTCCCTTCACTGGTCTTTGGACTCCTACTTGAGACCTTTTTCTTTGGTGGTACAAACCACTGCTAGAGTGCCTCACGTGGGGGCAGAGACCAGGTTTGCACTGCGCAGTGGAATTGGATTTCCTTCGCATCCTTCATCTTTCTTCCTGTTAATGGTCCGTTTTCTGACCCAGGGTACTCTGTCATGTTATTTCTACTCCGTCTACAGAGATATCATCTAATGTCTGCAATGCCAGGCACCTCCACTCTTTCAATTACTGCAGCAGTAAGTGAGAGAGAGAAGAAATAATCGCATGTAAGTGGACGTTCTTAAAGGTGACAACAACATGCAATTATGTGCAATTATGAGGAAAATGACTCATTTCATGTTCTCACCATACCATTTTTCTAAACTTTCTATTTGTTAAACATTCACTGAAAACTTTGTCAGAGATTCTGCTCAGGCTTTTCACAGAATGTCAGATTTGAACTGCAGTTGTGCTGGTAAATTTTCTCCAGAATAAACTGGAGAAAAAAATTATAAATGAAAGGAGGAGGGTTAACGATGCCAAGTTCACTTAACATCATTGGAGCAAAGGGACAAAGGGTGCTGACAGAGCCTGCAGCGTTGCCAGGCAATCCCCCCTGTTCCAGCAGAGGTCACTGGTCTCCTGGATGTGAAGATGGAGGCTGCAACTCAAAATTGACACTGCTCTTGAAAATCTTAACCTGCTTCTAAGGTAATCAACCTGTATATAGAATTTCTTAATCAAAAGGTTGTGGGTTTTTTTTCCACAGATAGAGAATTATCTCAAGGTGTATCAATTTCAAACACAGAATGTAAAATACTTTAATAGAATTTAATAATTATTACTTAATTAAATAATTTAAAGTAATTAATTTAAAAGTAATTGAGAGAAGATAATCCTAGTTTAACTTGCATCTTTTCTCTGAATTATTTTTTAAACCATTAATTTCTTCATAGCCTCTTAATTTTGAAATACAAGTGATCTCTTTTTGCTTGTGCTGGTCTCACATGTCTGTTTCTGGTTTTCTTTCTTGCTGTTCCAGAGGCTTTTCTAGTTTTGCAAATGCAGGATTAGCCAACTAGTTTTAAAATTATTGTGCCCAGTACGAAAATTTTCTGTGAGACACCTGAAAACACCACATACAGAACACCTCTTTATACCATTTCTTGGCATTTTTGCAATTCCTCTGTGAAAGATTAAGAATGAGATAACGAGCAGGAACTAGGAAGAGAACCAGAGGAAAGAGGGACAAAACAAAGGAAAACTAAGGAAGATGATAAAAAAGGAGTTCTGATTTTGAGACAACAGAATAGGAAACAGTCTAATAAGAGGTAAGGCATGGGGGCGGTTCCTGAGGGCAAGTCAATTCAGATATTGGGAAAAGCAGGATAATCCAAATGATTCTTAAGACAGAAAAGGTGGAGGGCACTGTGGTGCTCTGGAAGTCAAATGCTTTAAGATTAGGTTGAGTGTAGGGATTTGGCATCTCTTGGATGGATGTTTATCACAAATGAACCGCAGAAGCCCTTACATCACTCTGTAGTAACATCACTCTTTTGTGTCTTATTTCTCCTTTGTTTTGAAATACACTGATTGTCAGGCACCATGCAGATTTATATGCACATAAAGAATATTATGGCATCAGGATTACTTTTAAAGCAATATCTGTTATTCAAAAATGTGTGCTTTCTGTTGAGCTCCTTTATCTTATTGGGTAATTTCTCCTTTGTCCCTCTGCTGTGTGGTGGTTCTGTTCCTCCTCCTTGTGCTGACAGCCCACCCCCAGCTGCAGGTGTCTTTAGTTCACTGAACAACTCGCAGCACAAATTCGCGTCAGGTCGCTCCTCTGCAGCCTCTGCTGTTGGCAGGGACAAACACAGCAGCAGAAGCTTGTGTTACAGGCAGGATCAGGCCTCCTGCAGCCAGCCTGATGCTGTGCCGCACTTGAAAAACTCCAGGTGGTTCCAGATGCTTCAGACAGCTCTGGTAGCTGAAGCTGAGGAGGCAAAAGGAGGCAGTTCTACATCAAGCGACTCTGCTGGGTGTGAGAGCGAAGAGAAGTGTGCGGCTGAACATAACACAAAACACAGTTCAGCTGCTTGCTCTGCTTGGTTATAAATGCTTTAAAGGAAGCTTCAAAGAGGAGCTGCTTGGAGGGATGATGGCCTTTACGGCCTTGGTGCTTTGCAAACATCATAAATCACAGCTTGACAATAACATTTCAGTACTGTACAATTCACATACCTCATAGATGGTGGGGCTGTTGTTTTGAACTATACATGGCACTGTCAGATTAATTGAATATTGATGTAAGACTTTTATTTCATCTACTTTAGCAATGTGCATCTGCCTGCTCCCAAACCTTAATTCTCTTATTATGAATTTTTCTTGAAAGTCTGCAAACTCTGTGGGCCTTGGGAAGGTAGGACTTCACCCAACGTGACGTGTGAAGTGTTCAAGTATCATGTAAACACACAATATCTGCAGGACCTTACTAAGACTGAAGGGTTAACTCCTGACTAGACTCTACTCTATATTTAGAGAAAGTATTTACAAATCTTGAGCATGGGAGTACAGAAGATACCCTGGGAATTCTTCCAACTCTTCTGATGGAGTTCTGTCTTCGGAAAGTGCTAATGAGTAACTTTTTCAGATGTCATTTTAAGAAATACAGGATAATGTTAACAGAGCGTATTCAGGTATGTGGACATCAAAACTCTATTGGAAATGCAAATATATGCTGGAAATATATTATGAAATTGGAATTATAAGCAACTTCACAAACAAAACTGCAAGATAGCTGAAAGTTATTTTAAGTATCAGAATTTTGATGGTCCTCATCCTGGGCACACTAAATCCCCCTCCTAATGTGTCTGTTACATCTAAGGATAGCAGGAGTGAAGTTATATTTAATCAGCAAAACAAAATCAAAGGCAATGGCCTGTGAAAACATGCACTGATGTCTTGACCCACTGATGTTTTTAACTTTTAATCAAGTCCACAGAATTCACATCTATTCAGGGTTCACTTCTATTATAATAATGCTGGGGGACACTAAAATTTGCTTCCGTTCTTCTCCGTGACAACATACCAGCGTAGCTACTTAAAATTATTGCGAGAATTTTGGACACAGGTTATCCATACGCAGGTATCACAGTAGGTTTTTCCTTTGCCTGTTTAAAGGACAAGGATACAAAGATGGCCTCCATGCCCATATATAACAACGTTCTTGGAATTTTATCCTAGAGGCAATCTGAAACTGTTTGAAACTGGATAATCTCTGTTGTGGGTTTGGAAAAGTAAATTAAGTAGTTCTCGGAGACCGCAGAGGAAACTGGACTGCTGTGACCCCTGTTAAAGCTATTCTAGGGGAGGTATTGAGAAAAAAGGTTTTTTAAATATTGAAGTTTTAAAGAACTTAATCTGCAACAGAAACAAGAGTGCTGGTAATAGCCAGCAGGGTTATAAGGGTTGTAGTAACAACCCTTCCAAACAGACATGTCTTTCTTTTTGTTGTTGTTGTTTAAAACGCATAGCTTAAAGTGTTTATACTGCTTTGGTTTTGCAGTGTACACAGTAAAGAAATCATATGCATTCTGCTGAAGATGAGGCCATGGGACTACTATCCATTGCCGAAATCAAGTATGAAACAAACTCTTTTTCCTTATATTTGAGTGGAGATATCTAGCTATACAGAATATCAACCATACAGATTTTGTTTATATGAGATTCAACCACTCCAGCTGATTTATCATATGTTTGTCTTCAGGGATTCTTGGAGTCCTGCCAAACTGCATTTCAGATTTGCTTTTCAGAATTCTAGTTTCTTGTATTTAATAGGATATTCTTAATGGAATTCTTATAAATTGTGATTATTTATGTAAGATGTTTACCTGTCATTTGAGTTTTAAAGCATCTTTGGGTGGTTCTACTTCCCTTTCCAGTTTCTTCAATGAGAAGAAATCACTATCCCTTTCTTTTCCAGGACGTCAAAGAATGGTTTAGATTTTATTCCTGTGATGATCTATGAATATGGAAGGTATTTTCATTATATTCTATGCATATTTTACGTTATTACACTTCAGGATTTCTCTTGCTATGTACTGCCCCAGTCTTGTATAAAGGAGGCAAAAAATGGTGCTGACCTGAATAGACCAGTGCATATGAATTATCACTACTGAAACTGAAGAGCAAAATGTTGAGAGGAGAACAACCGGTTTTTCCAAATTCTCTTCAGGGGAACGGAAAAACACCGAAATGGGAAGATCAAGAACTGAGTCTGATTTTACTCCCAGAGAAGATGGGGAAAGGCTGTGTCGTGGTTTAAACCAGACAGCAACCAAGCACCACGCATCTGCTCGCTCACTCCCCCTCCGGTGGGATGGGGGAGAGAATTGGAAGGCTAAAAGTGAGAAAACTCATGGGTTGAGATAAAGACAGTTCAGTAGGTAAAGCAAAAGCTGTGTGCGCAATTAAAGCAAAATAAGGAATTCATACGCTGCTTCCATCAGGCAGGCAGGTGTTCTGTCATGTCCAGGAAAGCAGGGCTTCATCACGCGTAACGGTTACTTGGGAAGACAAATGCCGTAACTCTGGAAGTGCTGCCCTTCCTCTTCCTCCCCGCAGCTTTTATTGCTGAGCATGATGTCATATGGTGTGGGATATCCCCTTGGTCAGCTGTCCCAGCTGTGCCCCCTCCCAACTTCTTGTGCACCTGGCAGAGCGTGGGAAGCTGAAAAAGTCCTTGACTAGTGTCAACACCACTTAGCAACAACTAAAACATTCCCGCGTTATCAACACTGGTTTTAGCACAAATCCAAAACATCGCCCCATACTAGCTACTATGAAGAAAACTAACTCTATCCCAGCCAAAACCAGCACAGGCAGGAGTATGCTTTCATACCTAGAGATGCTATGTGTCCTTGGTTTCTTGCACCTAACTGAGCAGAAAGAAAAGAATAAACCAGCTGAATGGCTGTACAGGGCCAGCCTAAAGGTCCATTTAATCTGGTTTCCTGCTCTCCGCAGTGGCTGGAAACTGATGCCAGGGGAGAGCATTGAAACAGGGCAGATAAACAGTGTCCTTTCTTGTGCAACTTTCAGCAGGCAACGGGCAGGCACCTTTCAAGCAGGAACTGCAAAGGGAATTATTGTGCTTAAGAGCTACAGCTATCCTTCATTCATTCATATGATCCCTGCTTAAAAACGTCTGTCCCTTCAGCTCCGTAGTGTCGTATAGCAGCAAGCCATCTGATTTAATAACGCTTTGTATGGAAAAGTTCTTCCCAGCCGTTGTTTAAACCCGTTGCCTGATCATTTACTGACTCTCCCTGAAGTCCTGTGTGATGGAAAATAGCGTGTGATTGTTTCCTGTCAGCCTCTTATGTATCATTTGGGATTTTATAGAGTGGAAGACAATCCTTTCTCAGTTAGTTCTCCAGCTAGAAATTATCTCCTCGCACAGATGTATTCCCATACCTCTGCATATAATCTTTTAGCTGTGTACATGCATTTTTCTAGTCCCACATTTTCATATCAAGGAACTGGAGCTGTACACAGCACTCAAGTGCACAAGAGATTTACATAGGGATGTAATGAGCTCTTCTGCGTTGCTCTCGGCTGCTTTTGGAGTAATTTCTAACATTGTTTGCCTTTTGGACTACTGCTGAGTAGCAAGCTAATGTTTGCAGAAAACTACTCACAATGACTCCAAATGATAAAGGCTAATTTAGAGCCCTTTATTATGTATGTTTAGTTAGGGTTATTTTCATTACTGTTTACATTAGTTTGCAGTTATTGACATAGACTTTCAGCTGCTGTCTCATTGCCCTATCATTCACTATTGTCAGATTCTTCTACAACAGCTCAGAGTCAGCTTTCGTTTTGCTTACCATGAGTAATTCTGCATCATCAGGAAATTGTGAAGATCCTTGGTCCTCACACAAGTAATTTTGGGCTATTTAGGTGCAACAGTTCTCGGCCAGAAGTATTCTAAGTAATTCAGCCCTATGGAGGACTCAAAGAAGAAAGTAAATAATGTTGTGTTGAGTCGTCAATATCTGTGAAAGAAAAAGGACGTTCATCTGGTTTCCTACTCAGAGCGGAGTTACTTTGATGTTGGTCCTGACAGCAGCTGTGCTTTCTGATTCTTGGAGATGGCTCTTCACTCTTCTGGCACTCCCGTACTCTAGGGCACATCCAGCTTCCATCTTGCTGGCACTTGCCTTTTGCTGCCTTTACAGCACGTGCCTGCTATGAGCCTCCCTCCCACTGCCTCCTGAATTCTCCCTCTGTCTAATTTGCTTTATTATCAGACACTCTTTAATGCTCTTTGGTGCTCTACTTCACGCTCGTTCTTCAAAGCATTTCCAGTTCACTGGTTACTACTGCTGTACTCTCAATTTTGCATAATATGAATTAATTTGCAAAAAAAGACAAGGTGTAATTTGCAAAAATCTTTAATAAAAACATGTGTCTGCTACCTATGCCTTGCCTAAGGGTACTGTTTTGCCAAACACACACAAACCCTAACAATAAACAACAGCAAAGAAACAACAATATTGCTACTGCAGGACAAAATAAAAATATTTTCTTAAGATTCTGTAAGTAAATATTTTCAATGCCCATAGATCTGCTTATCCTCAGCGTATGGGTGGTAAGCAAACATTTCATATTGTATTTAGTAAAGTTCCCTGCTGCCTGAATTAAAGAATGGAACATTTTAAAGGCATTTGTGCCTTGCCAAGAATTGTGGAAAGAATTCTATGGTTTAACCTGTGGAGGTTTTACCTTTGCATGGAGAATCAAACTATGTTTTACAGCTTTCTTTTGGAGAACACGCCTCCCAATTGTTAATGAGACTAAAGATGAGAAGAACAGGTCAAGTTCTTGGATGGACAAAATAGAACATAGCTCCTCTCCTGTGTTCGGGTTCTTACCTCAACATTTCATCAAGATGTTCAGATGTTTGCTCCTGGTGGTGTAAATTATGACTAAAAGTCTGTGGAAGAAAATTCTCATGTCATTGGGTAACAACCGCACTGATTTTCAAAAAACATATAAGACTACATAGGATCGGCTTATATCAACATTTTTTGCCAGTGTTTCTGAAGTGATATGCTTATGTTCTGCAGTTATCCAAGGAATGTCCATATGAATCCATCCAAATGATGGCTTATTTCAGGACTAAAGTTTTATGTAGATAAACCCTTAGAAGATAAGGAGGGTATCTGTGCATACACTTTACTAGCATTTTGCCATCCACCATGTATGTAACATAATTGTATAGTTTAAACAAAATATTTAAACTGCCTTTCTACATGTTTGTTTCTCTTTGGTTTAAGTATAGCGAAATTAGTGAAAAAAAAAAAATCCTCTGTAGAATAGGCACTTAGGAATTTGGTATCAAGATTGTTAGAGAATATTAAAGAATAAGTTGTTTAGAAACAAGCCAGCTAATTAACAACACAGTTTTCTGTAATTTCTTTCTATCCATGGTTCAGTTTTTCAGGTCGCAGATGCCTCTTGACTGAAATGAATAATGGTGTTGTTGAATGGTGTCCTTAAGACACGGTTAGGAGTTGTGTCCTTTATCTCCTTGCCCTGTTACTCACTTCTTTTAGGAGATAAATAAATGACTACATTCTTGATATTATTAAGCTTTCCGTAATGTATGTGGCTTGTTACTTAAGCTTTCCATGGATTTTATACGAAAACTTACTCTGACACCTCCCAAAATCCCACTTAATGTTTTTCTTGCTTCAACTCTTGGAAACCGAACACAGAAAATAAAAAATTGTGTTACTTTATGAATTCCCTAACTTTATTCGACCACATTCAGAATGAGACTTGCAGGTTCAGCTGAGAGAATAAAGCATTTTTTTCTGAGAAGATGATCTCAGAAGTTACATGAAAAATACTATGTCAAGGGAACCATCTCTGGAGGTCTCTGTTTTGATAGGAAACCAGCCATAGCTTTTTGTATGCCAGGGTCCCCAAAATGATCCTTTGCTGCACAGCAATGCTGCCAAATCTGGAACTGCCCATTTGAGAAATGGGGAAAACATAAACCAGCATCACACAGCCTGTTTGTCTTTGCTTAATGAATACTGTAGGCTCAATAATTAGATTTCTAGAATCCTGTAGATCTCTCTGCTTTTGCCAAGGAGTTTGCCATTTTCCCCCCTTCTCTTATTGAAATTTGCTGGCAGTGGCATCTAGTTCTTCAGGGATTTCAACTGATTTTCTTGGACGACAAAATATATTTCCCATCTTCTTACCACAAACCAGACAGCAGGGCTAAACCGGAGGATTTAAATAGGGCCGCCAGGAGGTGTCCCGTTTGCTAAGAGAGGCCTCAGAGCCATCCCCAGAGGACAGGACAGTGCGCCAGCCCTGGGGACACAGAGAGTGACCAGGCTCTAGCAGAAGGACTGGGGTGCTAGAGGCGAGTCATTAACCTGACAGGTGAGTCTGCAACCTGTCTCCTCCACAGCAGGGTGACCCGTGCCACTCCGCAGCTTCTCTACACAAGGCAGTCTAGCTTCCCGTTTGCAAAGGTGTGTCTAAGCCATCAAGGATGTCACGACAGCTGAGATGGAGGATCTACAGAAAAAAAGAAAAAAGAAAGCTAATACAGATTACACTAAGGGAGTAATTTCTCTGGCAGTTTTCAAGAGTATGTAACGTGTTTTTTTCAACAGTCTCCCATTATCAGACGACAAAGACCAGCTCAGCTAATGCAAAGCAGGCTGCGGGGAGGGTGGTAGTGCAATGTTGGGTATCGTGCTTGGGCTACCGAGCCAGTGCGGGGAAAGGCCCTCACCGCGGCCGCGGACAGCCCTGCTCTCTACTTACGCCCGGGTCTCTCAGCGGCATCCCTGTGTCTGACATCACCCTCCCACCCGTGGCACGGAGGTCCCTCTGGCCTGAGCACATCCCCGTCGTTGCCCACGCGCTTTCCAGTTTAATTTTAGACTCGATCTCACGACCGAAGCCCGTTACTCGGTCCCCGCCGCTGCCCCGTTCCTCCGACGCGCCGGCATCGACTTGGCTCCGGGCTTTGCTTCGCGCAGCGGGGCCGGCTGCGGGAGCGGCCGGCGAGGTGCCGTGCCGTGCCGT